>KN819331.1:11537-23403 GCA_000827475.1 Paxillus involutus ATCC 200175
TCCAACGGCATGATGATTCGGTGTTTTTCCAAGCAGGGTGGGTGATGGTAGGTTTGGTCGTGAGGCGTTCAGGTCCGTCGTCCTAGGAAATGTCACGGGCACGCAAACTCCTGCGCATGCTGCCCGTTTCCGCTCCGAGTATTAAATCGGATGCTTACCTTGGCTCCATGCTGGTCTTTCTGTGAACATCGATGAACTAAGTTGAAATGGCTCCCGCGTACCACTTAATATCGGATGTAATCCGCCCCATTGTCGGGTTGACTCTGCGGCAGAGCCTGCTGCAAACACATGGTCGTCACGAATGTTACAGCATGTGCAGGACAAATTGTGCTGTGGCGCTCATGATTGAAACGAGGGCCTACCTTCTCGGATACGAGCAGGATGGTGCTTATAAAGTAAATTCAGAGCGGGTACGCAGCTTAAGTCTGTTATGTCGCCCAGCCTGTGGTTTCTCGTTTTTCTTCTAGTTCCGACTCTCGTCGCCCTTCAAACGAAGGCGGCCAGGAGAATAGCCGCACGGATTGCACGTGTTCTTAACCTTAGCGCACGGATTGTAGCGCTTGGGGAGGCGCCCAAACCATACGAAGGGCCACAACGCGCCTTCGACATGACGGAGTCATCTATCTCGCAGAGAGATGAGGTTGATAGGTACTTCACTGTCACGTACAGGAAGGTCTTCTCTAACGTACAATTCCAATCCAGGAGGCAGGCGCTTATCCGTGGATCAGAACCTGCCATTACGCAGTTCCTCACTCCAGAGATCGACTTCGCTTCTTTCATCCGTTGCATCAGCTTTCGTTTATTTTTGGTCGTGTTCCTGGGGCTAGACGAGCTAGACGCCAGCTTCACGTCTGACTCGGAGAATGTCCGGCTGGTTACACAGGCGTTGTATGAATTTTACGAAGACGCTGAAGCGAAAAGTACACTACCTGCTGAGATGCAAAACCTCTTGGAACGATGGCTTCCTGCCAGCCAGTTCCCCGATCTTTTAGGTCGCATCCTTCCAGCCTACGAAGCGCTATGGCGCATTGTCGCAGCCACAGTTGTACACTGTGAAGAAGACGGAAGTCACGATTGCCGTGGCGTCATGCTAGACTTCCGCGACAACCCTAAGGATCTACAGTACACGTCTTCATACGGCGATGGGGAGAGTGCATCGGCGATAATCGAGCACGTCGTAAAAAATCTTCCTCCCGTTGCGCGGACGCGGCCCCCTACTACCTCGAAATCACCAATCACGACTGAAAACCTCCCCGCGTCGCCGGAAGCATCGAAGGCCGCAGCCCTGGTGGCATCCCAGGTGATTGATCGAGTGCCTGGTGTCAGACACCGCCTAGCTGGGGGATCAGTTCATGAAGGTTATCCGTGGGACGGACGCGAGATGGTGACGGTTAATGTGGTCTTGCCTCCCCTCTCCTGATACCTACCCTAGGCTGGATTCTGGAGTACACATTGTCTTGATGCTCTCCTAGATGGACTAGACAGCGATAGAGGTTACGATGCTTGCTTTTCCCCGTTACTTTGTAGATTCGTTGTTGTAGTGTCTGAATTGTGTTGTACCAAATTCTATATATTATAGGGCTACTTTAGCTAATTACTTAAATTAGAATGTCACACCCTATCACGTACGTCATTCTAATTAGCGTTACGTGACATGTATGGTGACACGGCGGAACGAGCTAAGCGTAAACTTGGGGGATTCCACCGTCGACCTTTCGAAGATGAGGATGGCGCAGAATCGCCTCGAGGCCCTCAAAGAAGAGTTGGATGGTATTGGAGTAGCTCAGGCGGAGATTGAGGGGATCCGGGAACATGTCCGTGCACCGGAGGTCATCCTGCAGCGTGCCAAGAAGCCAGTATGTTGCCTTTCCTCAAACTATATGCGATGATTACTGGTGATTCTTCAGAAAGTGACTTTCTCAACCGTCAAAGAAGAAGATCTCGAGAACGCTGGCGTCGAAAGGAAACCTCTCTATTTTGAGCGCGCGAAAGTGGCCGAGTTAACGAAGGACCTGACGACAAACGCTGCCACAGAGGCAGAGATTGTGGATCTCCACTCCCGGATCAAAAAAATCTACGCACGCGCGAACATGGATGTGAATCCCGTGTTACTCATCTTTGCGTTCGTCTAACCTAGATGAATACTTGCTCGTAGCATGAGCCAGGTTCACGCATGATTAATTGATTCTTGACGTAGTACTACTAGCGTTGGCGGAGATTACCTCAACTGAAAGGAGTGGTGTTGCCATTCTACCCGAGATGAAGATTGGTCCGAGAGATGGGGTCCAAATCTCTCACCCTGTTTCGGGATACGAGCTGTGGCTGATCGGAAACGTAGACTATGCGGTTATTCAGTACAACGACTTGAAGGACTACAGGGGTGGGTCAAATTGTCAATTTCACTCCGCGAATTACTTCACGATCTTCCAGACCGCTTACTCCCTGGTGGATCCAGAAAGAATGCATTCGAGATTGCAAAAGGTCACCTATTCCTAGTTGAGGCCAAGCGTCAGGGTGAACGGGATTTAGCCTCCTATAACCCAGAAGCTGTTAGTCAGGCGATTGCGTTGCTGAAGTCCGCAAAGTACGTTGCCCCTGTCTGCTTTACTTCGTCATCTGAGGTTTGCCTTCCAGGCTTCCAGAAGTCCGTTTCTGTCTATCTGATGGACAGACATGGGTTTTCTTTGTCTTGAAATTGAAAAACGGGACACTAACATATTATGAATCGGCACCTCGTCGTCTCATTGTGGACGGCTCCGACTCGAACTTGCGCGAGATTGTGCAGCTTGTTTGTGAATGGGTAGGCTTTTCTGTCGATGCGCATATCTACCTCTCATGGACAATGTCAATCTTTTTAGCTGCGGCCCACTACAACTGGTCTGTTTGGGGTCGAGTAGAGTTCGGTAATGAGAATTTGGAGAAAACTTTGTTTTTCCCAAACGTTTTTCCGAAATTTAAAGTGAAATTAGCGTTGTATGTATCACTAGCAAACAAAATTCTGCGATCGCTAATTAATTATTTTTTATTGCCGGACTAGTAGGTGGCGCTGACCAATCTTTCCTTTTCCGTTAAGTACGTGCCCCAAAGCGATCTAAAGGATGCTTTTCGTGACGCATCTCAGGTTACTCCCGCCAGCACTAGTACCGGTACTTATGAAGCCTTGAATTTTGTTCGAACCCGACACACTGACAAGCTGGAAAGTGAAACCTCTTGCAATTGGGAAACGGGCTGTAGCTGAAGCTTCTGCAGCCAATGGTAACAAATGACAACTGGCTCTGGTTCTCATACCCTGCTGACGATGATAACTTCTTCTCCTGGGTGATCACGGTCCTCAGGATCCTGCAGACATCGCAGATGCGTTGCTTGCAGTCCAGATGGAAAAACTGCACGTCGCAGAGGCATTGGTGGCACGGGACAACGCAGTGGTTCGCCTTGAAGACGCATATACCTCTGTTCGGCAAAAAGCAGCTACAATCTTACGCCTCGAGCAAGAGCTGGAATGTCTCAAGCGAGCGTCTACACCTGCAGACACGGACACCGCTGATTTCCAGGTCGTTTCTGGATTTCTTGCAACGCGGCGGTTACCTGTGCACGAGCCAGATCGAGGTCAGATCGTCCAAGAGTCTGACGAAAGTCATGTGAGGAACCTGTTTCAATGGAATACGATTCTATGTTTTGCTGAGGGGATTTATACCAGACACAATCTACACGGAAAACGACAACACCAGCACCGTCTGAACGCCAACCATCTACACCAGACAAGCTTGTAGACGGTCTACAAAGTAACTCGGCGTACTGTCCACAGGCTTACATCAACATCTCTGCGCGAGTCAATGGCCCATCAACTCCTACATCTGATGCTTCGAGTTCTGAAGACGAGAGCCAGGTAAGCGCATATATGCGCTCCATACGAAGACCTGTTTCACATCCACGCTACAGATCTCTTCCCCGTGCTCCCAGTTGGAAGGCAAAGGCGAAAGCACAGTCGCTGCGAGACAGGATGTGCTAGCAGCGCTTCCTCTGCCAACGAGTATTCCTGACGACGCCCTGCAACCTATCATCCTTCCTGCCCCGTATTCACTCCACGAGTTCCTCGGGAATGCTTCCGGTGTATGTCCTGCCTGAATTATACTCGCGATACTAACTCTCTCCAAGCCTCTTAAGGATGTGTGAGAACCGTCTTTCTTATGTCATTCAAGAAACAACTCTCACTCGACAACTCGACACTATGTTTTCACAACTAATATGTCCAGGCTCACGAATCACAGAATCCTCGCTGAGCTGACGACATATTGGTGTCCAGAACGAGAGGAACACGGATATTCTCTTACCCCAGTCTTCAAATGCAGCACGAATCCGCGCGTTGCTACAGCACATCGTTGGTTGGCAGTCGATGTAATTGGTCAGATGAGTAGTCCTACAGGTAAGGTCTCGTGTTACTTCGAACACCCACATCTGACGAGTCTGTTCTAGAGTGCTTCTATAATAAGGACGGGAAATGGTATTACGCTGGCACCTACAAGGCTTTTCGAATGGACGATCTTACCACCCAGGAATGGGAGGCGCTCTCGACTGAGGTAAAACCACTGATGTATTATCGAGCATACAGACGTCTCCACACAGCTACTTTCACAGACAACCCAAGCCATAGTCAAGGAGACGTTGGCAGGCCGCAAGAACGTGTCGCCTCAGAATCATTACGAAACGGCTCAGCTATATGCAGTAGGAGCCTTGCGTGTGGCGTGCATCGGACTGCAATGCGTGGGCTTTAGCGAAGACGTGTATCGCGGCGTGCTTGAACAGTCAAGGTTTGGGTACTGGCGCCGAAGCACTCCATCATGGACACCAACGAGAACGCCGACCGCTCGAAGCGAGACGACAAGCGATGACGCGATACCTGCCGCACGTTAAACCACCTGTACCCCTGGACGTTTCGCCTACATACTCCGCTATCATTGAAGTCATAATCCGATAGACCTTTCCCATGTGTAACGCTGTTTCCTGTATTACTCGGACTTTCATGACCCCTCATCCCCTGTTGTCATTGTATTGCTATTTGAACATGAAAAACTTTCCCAAGAAGTTGATTCGGTAATCGCTATGCATACATACATATATATTAGCCTCGTGTCCAAGTAGTCCCGCACTTGGACAACCGCAAGCCATGTCTCGGTTCTATAGCTTCACCCTTGGCGCGACGCCCTGGCTCGATAGCGTTGCTCCCCCATCGAGCAAGATGTGTGCGCCCGTGACATGCGCACTCGCGGGGGAAGAAAGGAACAATGCAACACCCGCAAGATCCGAAGGCAGACCAAACCGTCCTGGAGGACATGAAATTCTTTGTAACAATGCTCCGAACCAAAGAACTGTGAATCTTACCAGTTGGTTGCTGTGAGGCGATCTTTTCTTCACCTGCGGACTTGAAACCGTACGCAGTCATCTTGGTCGGGAAGATTCTAAACGCTACGTTGGAAATCTCAACAGTGGGCAGTCAGTTCAACATACCCAGGGCAAATGGCGTTGACACTTTGATCACTCAATGTTAAATTCTGTACGACCTGAGAGTAAGATGGTATGACCCACGTGATATTCTGAGGACCCAGTTTCACCGCCAGGATTGACGTGAGGTGGTTGACTCGAGGCAACGTTTATTTTCCTCCTGTTTCAGGCTTTAAGGGACTCACCGGCTGCCTTACTTACATTGTCTGTCAGGTGAAAGTATGAGAGGGATGGAAGACTGGCCGAGTCAAAGGGCACTAACAGGCGTATGTTCCGTTGCCCTCCGCGGTTACCAAGCCTTCAACGTGTGGTGAGACGCTTGCAGTTGACGAGATGTTGATAACACGGCCGGGGTCTTCTGCTGTTGCGTCTTTGGCGAGCCATGACGAAAGGCTTTGATATGTCTCCTAGTTAACGAAACCCCACACCCCAAAAATAGACGCTTACCCAGCAGTCACTGAATGATATGGATGAGAGGGGGTTTTGATCTCGTAATAATATTTGACAGCTCACGATAAAAGAGACTCTTAACATTCACAGCCATGACATTATCCCACCCTTTGTCCTCTGGGACGGCGTTGAAAGGAGAGCCCCATGAAACACCAGAGTTATTTACGAGGATGTGCAATTTGTTCGCTGGTTCGAGTACAGAAAGAGCAGAAATCAAAGCATCCACGCCAGCTTTGTCCTGCACGGAAATCAAGGAACGCGTGCCTTGTATTAGCCTTGAGATGGACACCCGTATCACACTACTCACAGTGAGATTTGCGACGATGTAGTGTGCACTCCCAGGTCTTCGTGCATTGAGTTCTGCCACTGCCTAGTAAACATGAGCGAAAGTGATCAACCGCTGCAGGGTTCACGTACTTCTTTCAGTTGGCCTTCCTTCCGAGCTGCGATGTAGACTTTGGCACCGTTCTGGACGAGTGCGGACGCGATTGTCTTGCCGATTCCTGTTCCACCGCCTGTCACGAGCGCTGTTTGATACGGCGGCATGTAATTATCGAAACTGTCCAGAACGCATGGATAATAATAATGGGCACCTATTTTTCCGCGGACGTCGAATAATGACTGAACCAATAAATCTAAGGCGTTAGCAAGGCGAAGATCATTGTCAGTGTGAG
Organism: Paxillus involutus ATCC 200175; assembly: GCA_000827475.1. Lineage (NCBI taxonomy): Eukaryota > Fungi > Basidiomycota > Agaricomycetes > Boletales > Paxillaceae > Paxillus > Paxillus involutus. Next base: position 18,161 of record KN819331.1, read on the forward strand.
GTCCACACCACCATCATCGGGATGCATATACCTGGGGAAGACATGGCGGTTGTTCAGGCTTATGTCGAGTTGTGCGATGGTTGACTGCAGCTCCCGGGGACGTGCTAGTGCACTGAAAGTCTGAGACAACCTCAAGGGGCGGGGCTATTTGAGGTCGAGGTGTGGCTCCGGCTTTAGAAAGAATTCCGGTGCCGGTGTGCACGTGGAACTGGAAGTAGATGCAACCATCTTTTCTTGCAGTGCGCAGCGCGACGTCGAGCTACATCATCATGGAACTCGAGCAACCTTTTTAGATTTCGAGTCCTTGGATAGCTCACACTTGTTCAAATGCCATTCAATTCAACGGCTCCATGTTCCCCCCACTGCTGGGAATTGCGGCGACTACGGATCGTTACGACATGAACAACAGTCAACTTGACGCGTTCAACGTGCCCATCCATGATGGACACGCCTTTTTTTTCGAGTGTACAGCCCTGCATGCGATGTCTCATCAGTGCCCCAATATTTGCTGCGGTTTTACGCTACTAGGTCGCCACGCGCCAACTGGCTGCGCGTTTGCGTACTAGTATATAAGAACACCCCAAAGGGTGGCATTGACCTTTACTAACTCCCTTAGATGTATCTCTTATCTATCTTCTTTGTATCTACGTTGCTGACCTTTGCTACTGCTCTACCCCTCTCTGCCCCTCTCTCAATCGCCCTCAACAAGAGATCTACACTAACGAAGAATGGCATCGTCGACCTGAATGCTGTTCGCTCACATGTCACTCATTTAGAAACGTACGCATCTTTTGGCCTTGAGTCTGCGATAATCTTATCTTTGGCTATCAGAAAATATTTGCGAGGTATTGCAGCCTTCAAGAGGAACACTGGTGTACCTCCCTCGTCCTTGAAGGACAACGTCAGACGTGCAGCCGGATCTGACACACTGACAGACGACAGTAACACAAGATGGTACGGTACCATCACGGTTGGTACCCCTGCAGTAGAATATAATGGTGGGCTACCCTTCACTGTCATCCCATACAGCTGTGTTCATCTCAGTTCAGTCGATTTCGACACTGGTTCCGCGGACCTCTTCCTGCCTGCATCGAATTGTGGATCGACATGCGAGGGCCACACGTTGTATAACCCCAATGCCAGTTCCTCAGCTGTTGATCTGAACAAAGCATTCAACCTTGCGTATGGCGATGGTTCCACGGTCCTTGGCGAGCAATACAACGACACCGTTGGTATCGCAGGCTTTGTAGTGAGTCCATTCTGTCTCGTTTGTCCTATTCTCAGCCTAACTGGATGGTAGGCCAAAAACCAGGTGCTCGGTGCGGCCTCGCAGTACTCCTCAGGTTTTGAAATCGCGAATTTTGCACCGGACGGCTTGCTGGGCATGGCGTTTGAAGATATATCCGAATTTCAAGCCAATCCACTCATCCAGACCCTCGTCGCTGAGGGAGCAATTTCTGATCCAATATTCGCCTTCAAATTAGCTTCCTCAGGATCTGAATTGCGTATTGGGGGCGTCAATTCGGCTTTATACACTGGGTCGTTCACCTATGCGCCCGTCACCGAACAGGTGAGAAGCTCTGAGGCACTATGTATTGTGACTTTGACATGTTACTGGTCAGGGGTTCTGGCAAATCAACGGAGATGCCGTCAATGCGAATGGCACGGCCATTATCAAGGACTTCCCTGCGGTCGTCGATACAGGTACTACACTGATCCTCGGGGATGTCACAACCGTCGGTCAGTTCTACGGCGCTCTCAACGGGACGGACATAGGTAGCGGGTTTTACACACGTAAGTCGTACATACTACCGTTGCCCTCATTCCTCATCTCCTCGTCTTCAGTGCCTTGCAACTCCATGCCCAGTGTCAGTATCACGATTGGTGGGAAGCCGTTTACACTTTCCGCGGAGACGTTCAATCTTGGCTCATACAACTCCTCCGGGGAGACTTGCGTGGGCTCTATATTGTCCACTAGTACTCTTGGAGGTGCGTCCGTCTCTGCAAAACTCTCCTTGCGGTTTGCTGACTCGTGTGATCAGACATTTGGATTCTGGGAGATGCATTTCTCCAAAACGTGTACTCGGTTTTTGACCTTGGAAACTCAAGAGTCGGCTTTGCTGATCTAGCATGAAAAGAGAACATTTGTGACGGGGCTGCAGTTGATCTGCAGACTTGCTCCCTGGACTTTGCATGGACACTACTTTATTGCAACTAACTTGTACCTTCGGACTTACGCATGCCTCAGGTACTTGATGTACATTACACACGCATTATATATAGAACTTTGAGCTCCATGAGGGCTTGAGCACGCAATGGGGTCACCTGAATGCATGTTTACATATTTATATACATAGCCTATGCATGTGGGGGCCGACCAACGACGTTCAGCATGGCCACCCCGTTAACGAAAACGCTAGACCACATCGTACATCTCACACCACCTGGGACAGTAGCGGAAGTTTCGCAACAGTTCAGAGATTTGGGCTTCACGTTCGCGCTGCGCGCCTCACCGTGATCTGCTGAAAATCACTCAAACCTTCCCTACAGGGTCACACCTGGCGGAACCCATGCTGGAGGTCTCACAGCAAATGCTCTTGTAGTACGTACTGCATTTACATACTCGACGGATACGTGTGTTGAAGCACGTATGCCCAGATCCTCGGAGACGGGGCTTACCTGGAGCTCATATCATTCACCCACCCAGCCTCGCATTACCCACCAGGATCGCCCGATCGTCAAAAGCGCGATGCGAACCCTTGGGCTTGGAAAGAGCCCGGATGGATCGACTACGCCTTTCTCGGCTCGTCGACGGTGTCGATCTCGGGAATCATAAACGAACGCGCGAAGCAGGACGGCAGTGGTGTGCGATATGTCCCCGAGGTAGACGGGGGCCGAGTACGAGAAGACGGCAAGGTGCTCAAGTGGGTGATCAGCGCTCCGGATGAAGTTCGCGTTCGCGGGACAGTGCCGTTCTTCTGCGGCGATGTGACACCCCGAAGCTGGAGGGTTGGTACCCCTGAGTGGCCTTCTGACAGGACTCTTGCTGATTGATTGGTTGGAGTACAGGTTCCCATCGAGCCGCCGTCAAACTCGGAACATCCGTCTGGTGTACATGGGGTCGCACATGTCCGTCTTTTGGCAGGGCCTGAATCGCTGGGTGGCTTGTCCGCTCAGCTGGCGTCGGTGGTCGGTGACCCGCCACAGGCGAACACTATGAGGACGGAGTATATCTGGAAGTTGAAAACGCCGTCAGGAGTGTCAGGTGCTCGGAAACCATTGTTGATATTGAGTACGCCCAAGAATGATGACGAGGAGGCGTATCTCGACGCAAGGGGGCCAGGCATCTTTGAGATAGCGTTTTCGGTGGGGCAAGGAGGCACGGAAAAAGAATCGAAGACGCCGTATGGAAGGATAGTTTGGTTGAAGTCATAGTAACATATGTATAACTTGAAGGGCGTCCTGTAAAATCAACCAGACGTTATCTGGCTTATATGAGTAAGAAACTCACCCAAGTGCTGTTGCGAGCTAGGATTCTTAATTGCCCGGATTTCAGTGCAACTTGAAACCCGCGATCGCGTGCCTTGTAGTTGACAAAAATAAAAGGTAAAAGATTTTGACCACCGCAGGGGTCGAACCTGCAATCTCCTGATTACGCATTTGATCGTAGTCAGACGCGATGCCATTTCGCCAGGCGGCCGATGATGACCATGAACTGGAGCAACATAAATACCGCTTTCCACTGAAAGTATTCCGTCAACTGTTCCCAAGTTTGGCCTCGCCCAATCTGGTCGGCTCCCTGTGTGTCCTTCGAGCGGATTCCTCTGTCCACAGCGCCAGTGCCTAGTTTTCTCGTGCTCAGCAACACGGTCACAGTTCTCTCCCGTCAGCAATCTGGGCAGCCCGTCGCCATTAAGCTGTCCTGCTAACTGGCTGGATAATCGTTTGCAGAACATTCCCTCCAGCACGATGGTTGACTGCGTTCCTAGCAACTTGAAGGCAACCTTGGATTGAGCCTCGCGAGCCTTGGATTGAAGCAGTACTATCTGGTAAGCAACTTCTCGCTCGTTCCTCGGCTCTTCTGCTGACAGTGCATACTTACGTTTCAAGTTTCGCATTAGTGAGATCGGCGAGGCAACAAAGGGGGGAAGTCGGTGGGTTGAGGTAAGTGGTGATTCGTCAACAAGAAACGCCGCTGATGTAAATGCGAGTGAACCCGGGACTTCTTTGGCTGCGGTTTGCCACTGTGGTAAAGGTCTTGTGGCCACCTGCGACATTGTCCCGAGCCGCTCGAGCGAGCCTGCAATCGAGCTATGACCTCCGGCATGTGGGTGTCAAAAAATGGGTCGTTGCGGTCATGTTGTGGCTGCGCGTGGTCGTCAAGTTGATCTGCGAGCGGTCGTATGCTAGGCGTATGAACTGCTTCATGGTTGCGTATTGACACGTGACAAAACTGATCGCACGGACAGGACTGGCCTGCCAGCGTGGTAGGGGCAACTGATTCTGTGGTAACGTTTCTAGGCCGGGGGCCATCATCTCCGCTGTGACTACATGGGGATTACATGGCCATACTTCGTTGCCTTGAACGCTGAGCGAATGAGAACTGGTATGAGAACTGCGCGGTGAGCTCGTCTGTAGATCGCAATGAAGTTGGCCTTCATCGCATTGAACTTTCGTATTGATTCCATTAGCTGCTCCGAATATTTAATTACTGATTAGATGTGATTATGGATTTAGTGACAGTGTCACTTTACTTCCCTCGGTGGGCCGTACCGCGACCCGCGCCACAGCCTAACCGACAACGACATACGCCTCCGTCTCCATCCTCAACAACCTTTGATGTGGCTATACTTTAAATCTAGTCCTAATGATCATTACATTCCCAACTTGGAGTTATCCGACACACTATTTTCCACTTCATCTCGGCGGACTTAGTCTTGATCCTTTGGACTTACCACGGCGTAGATTGACACTGTTCGCCAGGGGGTCGCGGGGCCCGCAACCTATTGCCCAGGGGAGGACTTCTGTGTCCCGATGTCCGTGCTTCTTTTGAGCACGACTATCTGGCTCTCCATACGAAAGGGAGCTTGGGCTTTTTCACATTTGCAGATACAATGCACCGTGATGCTTCTTTATGGTAACAAGTTACCCATCACTCCGGAACACTCGGGAGTTCTTACAGGTACGTGGCTACATGACACGCAACACTCCTAGCAAGCTTGTTGAGACCTTTCAAATCGGGA
>KN819331.1:94551-106309 GCA_000827475.1 Paxillus involutus ATCC 200175
TGATGAAATTCGTATCCCCACTCTCACCACCCTGACGCTCGCGCTCAATTTCGAGGGATATCACGAAGCGGATACTCCTAAAGACGGCCAGAAGCTCGTCCTAGACTTCATAGCAACATTCCGTTGTCCAGATCTTACATACCTTGCAATCTTTTCAGACGCCATCGGAGACTGCGAAGGACCGATGAACGAGAGGGTCAATCTGAGCAGGCTGCTCTGTACCGGCCAACCCGACGCTCTCTTGCCTCTCAAGTGTCTCAAAGTAGACGCGAATTTCTGCCTCGAGGATTTTTTCAGCGTCCTGGATCGTGCAGTCAATTTAGAACTTCTGTTCATCACGTCCTGGGATGTGGGTGTGTTCGAGAGCATTTCGCTCGCACTCGCCCGGGACAGTACCAGGTGCCCGGAGCTGCGAGACCTCCGCTTTGTCGCCGACGGTGTTGAATGTGACATCGAGAAACTGACGACGATGAACACGGACAAACCCAACGCCAATTTTCAAAGCCTTCCGGTGGATGTACTTCTCGAAATCCTCGACGTCTCTGAATTAGCCCTCAGGCTGACACGCGCTCTCGACGACTTCCACCCCATCGGATGGGAGTCCCCAGAAGGTGACCCTATCGATGACAACGTCCAACTCTCAAGACACTCTCCACACCTACGTCTTCGGACTTTGTGCAGGTCATTGCGAGACGCCATTGACGAGTACCAGCCCTTCTGGCAGTACCTTCGCATTGACTGGACAGAACCCTCCGCTCTTGAGATCTCGAAGTTATGGTTTCGAAAGCGTCGCATTGGCGACATCCATCTCTCCGTAGTCCCTTATAAACACTATACCAAGAAACACGCCCAACTCGTTCCCCCTTCCCCGAATCCCGAGCTGATTGACTGTCTGCAGCAGCATGCTGGCCACATTACGTCCGCTACCTTCCACCTCCCCGATGGCGTAGACTACTTCCTGACCCTCGCCCGAGCGCTGCAACCCCACGTTGAAAGGATGCAGTACGTGAAGCTTCACCGTAACATGCCCGACGCCTGTGCCACAAGGCACTCCATCTTCGACGGCGGTCGGCGGGTGACGCTGGACAGCTCACACCTCGACGACTGTGATCACCAATGGAACCCATCCGAGTCGGAGGTAAAGCAGAAGCGGAGGAAGATATGGCCACTGCGTAGGCGTATGTTTCTCCGGTTGCAATTGCCGGTAGACACCGAGATGGGACCTGTCAATCCCATCTTGCGCGAGCTGGTCCTTCCTATCCAGTGGGAGGTTCTTTCGGAGTTGGTCTTGCTCCATGATTGTGACGCCGCGACCATGGTCCATGATTTCCTGACGAAAAATGGAGAGTCTTCAAGCCTGCAAACCCTACATGTCGAAATGAAAATGAGAGGTCTGCCGCACCCCGACTCGGAGAGGACCATCAATCGAGAGGATGAGATTCGTATCCGCACTCTCACCACCCTGACACTCGTGATCAATTTCGAGGGATATCACGAAGCGGATACTCCCGAAGAACACCAACGACGTGCCCTGGACTTCATAGCAACATTCCGTTGTCCAGATCTTACATACCTCGCAATCTTTTCAGATGTCATCGGAAACTGTGAAGGACCGATGAACGAGAGGATTAACCTGAGCAGGCTACTTTGTCCAAGTCAAACCGACGCTTTCTTACCTATCGAGTGTCTCAAAGTCGACGCGAATCTCGATCTCGCGGACTTGTTCAGCGTCCTGGATCGTGCGGTCAATTTAGAATATCTGACCATCACGTCCTGGGAACAGGATGTGTTCAAGCACATTTCGCGCGAACTTACCTGGAACCCCAGTACCCGCAGGTGCCCGAAGCTGCAAGAGCTCCGATTTATCGCCGACGGTACTAACCGTGGCGTCGAGGAACTTTTAGAAATTAGTCCGCTCTACTGTGTTATTGGCGAGTCAAGAATTGAACATATACACTCTGGGGAAGTTTATAGAAATCTCCCGACGGTTCAGAGCGGAGTAGAATGGTTGAGATACACGCCTTTTTCCTGTTACTCGTTCGTTGGTGACGATGGACAGGAGTTGCGTATCTTCGATGCTGAGCGTAACCGTGAAGTTGTTTGTTAGTGTTGACCAAAGGCATCGTGTAACCCAATTTGGACACGAAGCTTATGATTAGCAACAGTTGATTGTATAGTAGGGACTTAGGGACCAAACATGCATAGGTAAAAGGATAAAATACAAGTCATAGGAATGCATAAGGAAATTCCGTGTCTCGTGAGCACCACATCACAATAATCAACCACACTTCCAACGACTCCAATCGCTTAAGAACGTTCATCACGCAGACGGCGAGCAAGGGCAAGGTCTCTAGGTTGGCTACACATGTGCAAAGTATCGTCATTGTGAGCAAGAAAAAGAGGATGCAATCAACTCACATAGTAACCCTCTTGGCGTGGATAGCAGCTAGATTAGTATCTTCGAAGAGAGACACGAGGTAGGCTAGGTAACACGGTGAACGAACGGTGCAAGCGTAGAATATAGAGTAAGCTCACCCTCGCTGGCTTCCTGAAGAGCCAAGATAGCGTAGGATTGGAAACGAAGGTCCGTCTTGAAATCTTGAGCGATTTCTCGCACAAGCCTCTGGAAGGGAAGCTTGCGGATTAAAAGCTCAGTTGACTTTTGGTACCTCCTGATTTCACGGAGTGCGACAGTCCCTGGGCGGAACCTGTGAGGCTTCTTGACTCCTCCGGCGGGGGCGGCCTAGCGACATCGAGTAAGAAAACGATGTTGAACATGGTGGCGGATTTACTTACCATGATAGTCTTCTTGGTTTGCTTGGCAGCAAGTTGCCTGCGGGGTTGCTTACCACCAGTGGTCTTGCGTGCTGTTTGCTATAATTTCCAAAAAAGGTAAGTCTCCTAAAACATATCTCGGGACATTGGAAGTTCGAACGGAGCAAGTTGAGTTGCAGCCGCATCTTCGAAGATTGTGAAGATGCGGATGCACGGGAGCGTTGTTTCGACCCTCCGTGGCACCTTCTTTTCACGATTGTGCAAAGGTGTGACCCCGCGTCACATCCTCTGGGCGCTTAGCTACTCCTTCTCCTCATCAAAAGTCGACGATGGAAGCACTCGCTGCCACCTCGGAAAAAGAAAGAGAGTAGCCAGGAAAGGGCTGATCCTCACCTTGGTGCGTGCCATCGAATTTATCCTACTATTTCTGACGAGTAACTGGAGGTTTGTCGTCGAAGTTCAGTGAGATCGTCGTCGTCGGGTGGAAAGAGAGAGGGGGGGATTTTCTGAGACACGCAGCTCTTAAGTCTCGCCTCCGATTCATTTTTCTCGCGGCCATTCTGACTCGGCACTCTGCTCGTGCACAGTACTGTCCACGAAAGCAGGGGAATTGAGGCTGCTGCAAAGAGAAGCGGAACTGCCACTGAGAACAAACATTTACAAACAATGGCATTTCCGCGTTGGATGATCGACTTGACTGTCGAGAACACCTGACCTGCTCAGACTTGATTCTACTGGAAATATGGCCTCTGGAGTCCCCTTACTTCTCCCTTCAAGCTCGATACCTCGACCGCCAAACACGAACTTTGAGTGGACGCCAAAGCGGCACCTGACAGGTCCACAACCACCTCCCGTAGACGATGCGAAAGTAATGGAACAAGAACTAGCTGCGGCTCGTCAACTAGCGGACGGGAAAGCTGTCAAGAAAACCAGACCTCGTCGGACGGTCGATTTCAACGGTGGAATGGGAAGATGGGCGCTGGTAAGCGTTATACCGTTGAGAAATACAACATTGCTCAATTGACTTTTCGAATGCTTCCAACTCAGTTGCGGAAACACCGCCCTAATCCAACATATGTACCTTACATGAGACCTGCACCGCCCTACATAGTTGACGTAGGGATTGTTTCCAACCAACACGAACGTGTAAATGCTGAAGGAATGATAATATTGAATAGCTTCTCCCTCCCATTGCCTACCCAGGTAACTCTTCGACATCATTGTGCACCAAGTTCATACACACCTCGACGAATAAAATTCGTTGTCCCGTCAACGTTGTGACGGTCCGTCTTGAGCTGCTATCCACGTCAACTCTCCACCTAATCGTTTTCTAGTGGACACCAGAAGGCAGACGCGTTCTTACCGGCTCGACGAGCGGCGAGTTTACACTGTGGAACGGCCTTACGTTCAACTTTGAGACCATCTTGCAGGCTCATGATACCGCCATCCGTGCCTTCCAGTTCACGCACTCTGGAGCATACCTGGCATCTGCAGACCAGACTGGCATAATCAAGTACTTCCAGCCAAATATGAACAACTTGAATGCATGGTCAGGGCATCGTGAAGCCATCCGTGGGTTGAGCTTTAGTCCCAATGATGGACGTTTTGCGACTGCGAGTGACGACGCCACCATCCGGATATGGGCATTCGAGGAGAGCAGAGAGGAGCGTGTTTTGACTGGTAGGTGATTTTCTAGTGTCTGGTTGCGCTCATCTCTTGAATACACCGCTAGGTCACGGATGGGATGTAAAGTGCGTTGAATGGCATCCAAACAAGGGTTTACTTGTGTCCGGTAGCAAAGATAACCTCATCAAATTTTGGGACCCTCGCGTTGGCACGGTACTTTCAACCATGTGAGCCACTCAATTCACCCTCAATCCACCCTCTTTTGAACATGACCCCCTTAGACACCAACACAAAAACACGATCCAGGCGCTCGCCTGGTCACCCAACGGCAACCTCGTAGCGAGTGCCTCCCGTGACCAAACCGTGCGAGTATTCGATATCCGCGCCATGAAAGAATTCCGCGTTCTTAAAGGACACAAGAAAGAAGTCTGCTGTGCGTTTCGTTCCTCTCTCCCTCTCCCCTCTCCTAGCTCCGCTCACACCGCCTCCATCCAACAGCCGTAACCTGGCACCCCGTCCACCCGCTCCTCGTATCCGGTGGCTCAGAAGGCGCCGTCCTCCACTGGGACCTCTCAGGCCCCGAACCAACCCCCCTCCAGCCCGCCCTCCTCCCCCGCGCGACCCTCTCCCAGGCACACGACTCCAACGTGTGGTCCCTCGCCTTCCACCCGCTCGGCCACATCCTCGTCTCCGCATCAAACGACCACACCACTCGCTTCTGGTCGCGCGAACGCCCGGGAGACGCGACCTCGGTGTTCTCAGGAGGGGGCGAGAAGCCGCCTGAGATGATGGATCTTAGCGGGCAGGAGGAAGAAGAGGACGCGATGGTCCCTGGGTTCAGCTACGGCGGAGGTGGCGGCGGCGGTGGCGGCGGCGGTGGGATGGGGAACGGAGCGGTGGGTGCTGGGCGGTGGTGGGGCAAGGAAGAGGACACTGCGGGCGCTGGGACTGCTGCTGCCAATATGGCGGCGGGCTCCTCTTCGGATGGGTACCGCATGCCACAGTTTGGGGGGGACGATGCGATGAACTCGGATGATTTCATACCGGGGTTGGGGGCTGCGGAGCTTGTGGGGAACGCTCCCGCTGGACCTGTCGCTCCGAAGCAGAACGGACCGTTGCCTCCCCAGGAGGATATGTGGCCGAGCGGAGCTGGTGGTGGTGGACGGGGTGATGATTGGGGGGGACGCAGGGGGGGTGGGGGTGGGGGTGGCTACCATGACAGACGAGGAGGCCGTGGTAGGGGTCGATATTGAACTTGCTAACTCATGTACCCACTATATTAGCCAACGCCAACTGAGAATTTCCACCCCGACGGCACGCAAATAAAGAAATCATCTCTCTCCGCCAACCCGAGCTACTGAGATCACAACGACCAGCTGTCCGGTCTGCCCAGCAACAATCAAGCTTAGCAATAGCAAACGATCGTAGGTACTTGTGAGAGTTGCGAAACGGTCAGGATCACTGGCAGCAAATCAGTGACAGCGGCTGCCTAATTATAACTTACGTATCAAGAAGACGCGTGCCACGGTACCGGCGTACAGCCCCAGTTCATGAGAAGCGCACCCGCCGCACACCTGAGGATCTTAACGTGTTGACCGCGGTGCTCGAGAGAAGCATAGCTACCACCTGAAGATTGAGCTCCAGTGCTAGCTTAATGTGTTGACCGCGATATTCGATGATCATCTGAACCGCGCTCCCGCTCCTGACTGCATAACAATATATTGTATTCACTTTTCAGCACGCCCGTGAATCTAGCGAGTATGTATGTCCAGAAATGCAAAACCAGGAGACCATGCACCGAGTCTAAGATCGTGAACGAAACCATGATTCGAGAAAATGAAAAAAAGGCGGGTGTACATATACAAGATGGTAAGTGAGATCATAAGGAGGAAGAGAGAAAGGGAAAAGAAGAGGGGGGAAGGGACCCATATATACCGCAAAAGATGTGTCGAGGGAGAAAGAAGACCTTGGGAGACGGTTACCGATATACGGAAATATACACGTACGATAATAAAATATCAGGTCATAACCTGGTCGTAGTATGTGGTCAGAATGTCCATGGTAGCGCACAGCTTATGAAGCTTCATAGCGTCCTCTAGGATATGAATATATTCTGATGTCTAAATGTGTGGTGTGTGGACCCTAAACAGTAACGCGGGTCGAAGAGCTGGATTCGGACATCAAGAGCCCCCGTCCGGTCGGAGTAGCTGAACCGGCCCTGTGACTGACGTCGTCAAAGCTGGAGGACCGAGGAGGCGAGGCGAAATCACGCATATGCGTAAGGAAACTATGAGGAGGAGAATGGGATAGCAGGAGTTGCTCGATATTTGAGGCCGACTGCGAACGAGGAGGACTCTGCGATGACTCTTGAAGCAGGGAATCCGTACCAGTGTAGAAACAGAATCTGGGCCAAGGGGTCAGCGATTCAGGTACTACCGAGAAGATAGAGATAAAGCGCACTGATCAAGGAATTGCTTGTACGTGGTGTCACCTTGAGATGCACCGTCAGAGCCAGGAGACAACAACGGCGTGCAAGACGATGTGCTAGAGGAGCTCGACTGCGAAGCAACAGAAGGCGTTGACTCCTGGCTACCCCCATCGCCGATCTGGGCAGTCTGTATAGATAGCGGTGGCTTCATCGTCAATTGAACCGAGCTCGAGTTCCCCACAGTCCCTGAATTGTCGTTGAGGGGAAATGAGTAAGCTCTTGGTAGATGACCCCTTTGACCTGCTGCAGCTCCGTTGTTCGTGAGACCAAATTTAAGCGGTGACCCTGTCGGTGTTCTCCGCACGTTCGGAGGCCCGTCCATGACCTTGTCAAACTGTCCTCGACGATGGTTACGTTCTCGGCCCTCTTGAATACGGGACGGGCTAGGACTCTCAACCGATGCCGCCTTCGCCTCTGTGCAAGTGGGCAACGGCGTATCATGCATGGAGATCATTTCCCGTCGTGATGGAAGAGGAGCCGGTTGGGGTTGTGAGGGAGGCGTAACCATCGCTACGTTGTATGCTGTCTGCGCGTCCGACCGTGGGGCAATTGATGGATGTGTGTGTGTCCTAGTGTGGCGGGTGGATGGCGGCGTGGCGGGCGTTACCCACGGAGATTTGGATGCCGATGCAAAGTCATATCTGCTCGACAACGACTTCCCCGAGCTCAGCGAAGGAAGCTGGTGATCAGCGCTGAACGAGCGTCCAAGACGATGGGTAGGGACAGGAATGGGAGTAGATCTCGCCTTCGCAACCTCTTCCAGCCTCGAGTTTAAGTCGCTAAACGTGATCGTGCTCGCATCGCTATTGGCTGCACTCGAAGGTTGCGAGGGGGCGGGAACAAACTTGAGGTGATAATTCTGGCCAGAATTGTTATCCCAGTACTCCTTTCCTCCCACCGTATACCTTATTGCAACAAATATCGTCTTCTCTTCGATACGCGACCATATGTCGTGCAAGCGGATGGCAAACGTGAAGTTGTCAAAAGTCCCGCCCTCGAGCGACTCGTCATGGCGCGCCGTGACTTCGCTCGTCGTCTGCCACCAATCCAGTGTGAAACGGACGGCCAACCATTTCTCATACGCGATATTGCAAACACGAATTTTCCCTGTGATCGTGCGCTGATCTCCAGAAAGTATGAGCTGTTGCAGTGCAACGATTCCATCTTTTCTTGGCGATGATGGCATGTTGGGAAGGAGCATTTTGATCTGCTGCTTTTCACGGTTACCATCACCGTAGATGAATGATGGGAAGTCGTCCGTTCCACTGGTGTCAGTGGTTGGACTCCCGTCCCTCGATACTGCAAGAGGTTTTTGCTCTGCCAAGAAAAGCTTCACATGTTCGAGCTTCGAGTCAAAGTGGACAGCCTTCGTGTGTGTGGGCGTAACGGGCTCGCTTTTCGCATAGGTTGCACCCGTGACAACATGTAAATTGGGCCGCCGGGCACTCTTGAGGGATGACTTGACCGGTTCGCCTGACTTCTTCCGGATGGCGCGAGGTTGCAAAGATCCGAAGGATTGGGCGTCAGCAGTAAGATTGGTCAGCACCCGCGAGGCGCTGGCCGTGGAATCAGAAGAGTGGCGAACGTGCCTTCCCAGAACACCTTCCAACCTTAATTTGCCCACTTTGCAGAATGGTGCCTGACTCCGCGGAGTGTCATCTTCAGATGTATCACTTAGCGGCGCCTTCTTTCTGCTTTCTATATCCGCAAAGGAGCGCGCAGGGGTATCGGGCCGCGGCTTGATAGGTGTGGGAGTGGGAGTAATTGGAGTGAAGACGTCCAGAAAGTCAACGGCGGTGGGGCACGGAGTGGGAACGCGCTTTGAGCGCGGAATGATGGTGGGGCGTATTTCGTCAGAGGGCGTGGAAGAGGATGAACTCGTCTCTGAGTCGTAGCGGACATGTGTAGTAAAACGACTCTGTGAAGGAGGGTTTTCACCTGAGAAGGCAGCGGAGGGCGGCGACAAGTTTAAATCCGATAGAGCCGACTCTGAGCAGGAACGTGCATGACCTGAATGCGAATTTCTGCGAGGTATGTGAGGAAGCGGCCTTCCTGCAGTGTTAGAGGTCTGGGTGTAGGCGGGATCGACAGTTGGGAACGGTATCATGGACATATCCGTGATGCAGACCGTTGAAGACATTTTGAGTTGCGACCAACTGACGGGCTGAAATCAGTGAGTGGTATGTGTGATCGAGATATCACTAGCGCTGATCTGGAAAGAAGTTGAACACCGGTTGTGGCTGACATTTAACAATGGGTGAACTTACCTGGTAGGTCGCCTAGAGGGATATGGAGAGAGACATGAAGCAAGTTGAGAAGCTGTGGCTGATAGTTGGGGTATGAGACAATGTCAGGACTGTTACAAATGGTTCCGGATCTCAGGACTGACGTCAAGTTTGATTATTGGTGAGACGCCTCAACCACGCGCACCGTTTGACGACGAGAGCACGGGTGTAGATGAGAGAAAAAAAGTCTATAAATCCAGCCGAGTGCGTTGGATAAATGATACTGTGTTTGATCAGACGTTAGCAGGATGAGCAAGTGGAGCGGAGTGGAATGTACGAGAATTACCAAGTGACTACGCGGGGCAATGAGATGCTAAAAAAAATCGTGAATGCTATCCCGAAAAGAATGTGGGTTGTTGTGGTGCCCAGGAGCAACGAGGGGCCGAGGGCGGGCAAGACGTTGAGCTCGTCGTCGAGGAACAACTTGAAGAATGTGATTGAGAAGAGTTTCAAGGGGAGTCAATCGACATAGCCACACGTCGAGATATGCCTTTTACGGTAAAATCTATGTTGTAAACTCGCCTTCGCGGTGGCCAAGTAGTACGGCAACCCTGCGTCACCTTACGCGATTGTGTACGCCGGTGACAGTATACTTATGGCGTATTAGGGCACGTTGCCAGGATGAGTTTTTTTAAAGATTCAGATACGCAGCTTCGAGCTCCTAGGTCCGTTTCAGCTCGATTCAGGTTGGTTGGCTGGTAGTGAACGTGCACACAGAACTTGTTGAAAAGACCATCGCGGCGGATATGAGACAGGCTGCGTAGCAGGCTGCTGTAGTAATATTATGGCCTAGATATCGCCTATCACAGAGTGCACAGGCGTTAATTTCACGTTTCCACCGCTGAAATTGGAATTTGCCAGGGAAGCTGCAAGAACGTTCGATCTCAGAGAGTCCGTCTTATCATCGCGGCCCGCTGCCTTTGCATGCTATCATGACGCCTTGTATCACTTTACTCCGAGAGTCCGAGCTCGTCGATGGCGGCAAGAATTCAGAGCGTCAGGTCATGCTGACTTGGAGAGCAACCGACGACTACAAGGCAGGTGACCTCGTCGATACGCCGATGAGCATTCCAAGACAGGGGCTCACATACATTTCCACTTGCTTTCCTTCACCACAGCGATCCCCACCATGCAAGTTACACACAGAGAGACTTTTATTCGAGCGCGAGGCGCAGATTCAGGACATTGCATGGTCTGTGGAGAATTGTCAGATCGCCATTGCCCCCGGTGCCTTGAACTTTGGTATTGCTCCCTGGAACATCAGGAGTCGGTACGCCAGCGCTCCGTTCCTTCTTGATGATCCATCTTACAACCCCTATTCAAAGGGTTGGAAAACGCACAAATCGACTTGCAACCCCCACAACGAGATCAAAGGCATTTACTTCGCCGCGGGAGAGAGCTCGTTTCGCCTCATCACCGTACCCCTCGAATACAACCATATCCCAGACCCCTACAGTTTGGCAACGGATGTAGTCAAGATCCATATTTTACAGCCACTCCTTGGCGACGGTGACCATGACGGGTTGCCGATCACACATCAGGGCAAGGCGGGTAAGGAGCTGAAACACCCCTTCCGCCTCTTCATCCGCGACAATTTTTTGAACGATGGGTCACCGCCAAACCATATCCCTGCGAACCTGACGAAGGGAAAGGCGCCCATAAATGGGCCGGAAATCTGCTCGCATTGAAGGAAGAATCTCGTGGATCCTCGCAATGGAAGAACTGTAGCATGAACGAAGACTTGCCGAACCTTGTGAAGTTCTTCGAATGGTATGGAGTCAAGCCAACAGAGGCGGAGGTAAAAATAGCTCGCTCGCAGTTGGGACGACGTCTGATTGTAATTCCCGTTCTACCAGATACAGGCCCAACTTCGAGAGCTTTTCGGGGAGCACGCTGGTAAAGCCACAGTCATTTGTCTTTCAGCCATTGCTCGATATTCAAGCATCACTCCATGACCGACTGTCCACTTACCCATGCGGCAAATCACTTTCTAGGACGCATTCCTTGCAGTATGATGCTAGTCTGAAGTTCGTCAAGTACGCACTTAACTGAGATTCCGAGACACTGGTTTAGGGACAAATTTTCTCTGTAACATGGACCGATGTCAAAATATTATCATTTTCATACTTCTCACACAACCTACATTGTCAGTTGCCTTGTCAATGTCAAGGTCGGACGTCGAGACTTGACAGTAAATTACCCGTTCCATGACTTATTTATTAGAAGCGAGACATTGGCACATGGACCTGCCGAAGGTCTTTGTATGTATTCAGGTGTTGTACCGACTTGCTTCTCCCATTACGACGAGCGATAAAAGAAGTCGGGGCAAGATTCAAGATTTATTCAAGACTCTTCCACCCTTGTCGTCGGGTGTGTGCACCGCGTGCAGAAGTAAGTTTGTCCGGTGACTAATTTAGGATACGATAACGGATACGTTTTCAAGGTTGGAATTCGGCTTGTATTTATGAGGCCACTCTCATCCGAGTCCGTGTCAGCATCCAAGAGATGCATACGTGGGACCCCTTCTTTGGCGACCATCAGACTCCGAGTTGTGGTTGCCGATTGATTCGCCAAGGTTGCGTAA
>KN819331.1:106410-123452 GCA_000827475.1 Paxillus involutus ATCC 200175
ACAACCTACATTGTCAGTTGCCTTGTCAATGTCAAGGTCGGACGTCGAGACTTGACAGTAAATTACCCGTTCCATGACTTATTTATTAGAAGCGAGACATTGGCACATGGACCTGCCGAAGGTCTTTGTATGTATTCAGGTGTTGTACCGACTTGCTTCTCCCATTACGACGAGCGATAAAAGAAGTCGGGGCAAGATTCAAAATTTATTCAAGACTCTTCCACCCTTGTCGTCGGGTGTGTGCACCGCGTGCAGAAGTAAGTTTGTCCGGTGACTAATTTAGGATACGATAACGGATACGTTTTCAAGGTTGGAATTCGGCTTGCATTTATGAGACCACTCTCATCCGAGTCCGTGTCAGCATCCCAGAGATGCATACGTGGGACCCCATCTTTGGCGACCATCAGACTCCGAGTTGTGGTTGCCGATTGATTCGCCAAGGTTGCGTAATGAGCATCGAGGCGGGACCACGGTAAGCAAGTGGAGGGAGGGAGTTGACCTCCCTTGTGAATGTCCATTATTACCATCTTCAGTAAAGCGAGCGACAGCAAGAAAATCCGCCTGCCTGCTTGGATCGATGTACGAGGCCAGCTGTGGCCCAGACGTCCCGTCCGTTGTTGACATTGACATGCTGTCGGTGTACATAAAGGCGAGAGCTGAGATAGCGACGTGATCCGTAAATACCAGCCCTTCTGTAGCACTGAGGACCAAACCTGTCAACTGATTCGATACGTATATGTACTCAGCAGACAGAATAACTTACCTGGTGATAAGAAGCGCAGAGAGCCACGGTGGTGCGGGTTGGAGGATCCGAGAGATCCCCCAGCGATAACCTCACCTAGCTACACCTCGGGCCTGAGACGTACATACAGGTGCCAGTGGCGCCCGTCATGTCCTCCACGTTCGATTTTCGTCTCGTGAACTGGGATCCTGATGGCATTGCAACACTGTGGCAAGTCGGCTGAGCAACGCCGTTTTCGATGTCGATAGGCTGTCTGCACTGTTCTTAAGATCACCAGAATGCCATGTGTCGATATCAGATCTTATCTACCGAAAGTCTGCTTACCAGCTTGAACGAATCCCAAAGAACTCGAATAAACACCATTCGAGTTCCTCGTCTCCTAACGAGGTCAAGGGCGTTTACTCCAAGGCTGGAAAAAGCGCCCCTCGTGACATCGCAGTTCCCCCCGAGATCAGCTTTGTCCCAGGCGCGCACACCGATGCGTAGCTGGAAGTCAAGTCCCCTGTCCTGCCACCCTTTCTCCGTCCCGGTTCTTGAAAGAAAGGCACGTACGTTGCTCTGAACATTTTAGATGAGAAGGATGGGAGCAGAGCTAGCATGTACATGAAAGTTGTCCATTCTTCAACGGCGGGTCTCCTCCAAAGAGGATCTATGCGTTTGGTCACGGACGAGATGATACCACGTCACCGGCGGGACTTGTTCGCGTTGAGGGAGATAGCAATGTTAGGCAAGTGGATGAACTGTACGACTTCCGACGTTTTTCAAATGGTACGAAAGCGCCAGTGGGGAGGACGAATGGTTTGCTTCTTGTTATTGCGGCATAACCGATCTGAACTATGTCATCGATTTCAACAATGACACAACTGCGCGCAATGTTCCCCAATGTGCAGGTCATCGGTTCGTCAAGAGCACTCACGTCTCGTCAGTGTGCAAATGAAAATCGCGTTTTCAAATCAGTGTTTGTCTTTTGCGAATAATCCATATGTATGAGGTGGATACTGCATGATCGGTTCAGGTTTTAGAAGATCTGGTCATAGCACTGTGTCGGTGATAAGGGCTGTGGGTGTCGCGGCTGCTGAGCGCAGGTCGCGATGCGCTATCACGGTATCAGCTGTCGACCCTCGACAATCACCATCAGCTAGATCGCTGTGTGTGTGCTTACCTCCTCTTTTCCTTCTCAAGCTTAGTTGGTTGCCATTGGCCAATGTGAACGGGCTTACGTAGCGTACTTAGCTGGAATCAGTTGTTCGGGCACGATTGTGGTAGAGTAACGTTGTTTGAGTTCAAGGCTCTCCGAGACCCGTCGAGCAGTACTGCAGCAAGCCTCGCCACCAAAGTGCCTTCGTTGGCAAGAAATTAGGTCCTAAGGTCATTCAAGTCGACGACGGGTCCAGTTGCTCCCACTGGCAGCCTGAGGTGATCGATTTGATCAGTGGCATGCCGCACAATGTCCGTTCATCTCCGCTTGAATTTAAATTTCCGCCGTCCCCGATTCCGATTCAGAATATAACGTTCCCGGACGATATTCGCATCAGGAGAAGTGTCCACTGCCCGACGGTCTCAGTCGACTTTGCCTTCATCGTCAACCTCCACTTCCTCGCCCTTGTGTACCTACCTTCCCCGGAGCAGCTCTACCACTAAAAATGGCACCCTCTGACGAACTCGAATACCTCAAGGGCCTCGTCGCGCAGTTGAACCTCAAGATTCACGCGCTCGAGGAGAAAGCAAAGAGTGCCGTGCCCAAAACTCCTGCGCAGCAGCTCAGGACTATCCTCATTGGTCCTCCCGGTGCTGGTATGTCGCGTCTCTTCATCTCATTGTCCACGTGGCCTAGCTCGGGACAGTTTCGGAATGAAAGAGCGAACAGAAACTAATACATTCCTTGGGCTTTGGTGTGTTTGAACAGGCAAGGGTACACAAGCACCCCGGATACGAGATGAGTACTGTGTCTGCCATCTTGCCACCGGTGATATGCTTCGCGAACAAATAGCGAAGAAGACTCCGCTGGGCTCCATGGCGAAGAAAATCATTGACGCGGGCGAACTCGTCAGTGATGATATCGTGGTTGGCATGATCAAAGACCAGTTGGAGAACAACAAGGCTTGCAAGAACGGGTGAGTGCGGAAATCATGACAATCGTCCTTCCAAACTGACTTTTTACCACTTGTCAAGTTTCGTGCTTGACGGGTTCCCCCGTACAATTCCCCAAGCCGAGAAACTCGATAGCATGCTCGAAACTCGCAAGGAGAAGCTGGACAGCGTCGTACAACTTGAGATCGACGACCAGCTCTTGATCTCCCGAATCACTGGCCGTCTCATTCACCCTGCCAGTGGTCGGAGTTACCACAGAGAATTCCAGTACGTTCTGTTCGACAACACGGCTTTCTTTTTCTAAATACAATCATTTAGGCCGCCCAAAACCCCCATGACGGATGACGTAACAGGCGAACCGCTTGTCCAGCGTCCGGACGACAACGTTGACACGCTAACGAAGCGCTTGGTCACGTACCACACGCAGACAGGCCCCGTCGTGGACTACTACCGTAAGAAGGGTCTCTGGACTGGCATCGACGCTGCACAGAGCCCAAGTGTGGTCTGGGACAACATCAGCAAAGCCTTCAAAGCATCAACACCAAAATCATAGCTGACATCTAGAGTAGTCGTAGCCTGGGGGCATTTGTGGCATTTCGTTGTACATGGGCTGTTTCGACTGCACATCATCCTTGTAAATGCTTCGCTAGACTCATTAGACCGAAAGCTTCGTTGCTTTGTCGAGTTCTCGAGCTATTGCCCGATTCCAACAGCGAAAATGTGTGCTTTTCGGTGAGGAATTCATGCCTATTACAGGTATCTATGAAAGACTAAGCTGGATACTGCCCAAGGGGCAACGAACGTTTTGAACATCCACGTCTGTCTAAGTCCATCCTCATTCGCATGGTGATGGCGGCCCATTCACTCAGACTTGACGCCCTTCAAATTCTTCTTCTCACCCTTGACATCACCTGCGAGCCAAAGGGCGGCAAAGAGGAAGAACCCAACGCTTGTGCTGATGGCGCCCGCATAGTACGGCCATGCAACACTCAGGAAGCGGGGATACTGGTCGTGCCTGAGTGGTACGACTGGAACGGTCGTTGTCGTGTGCAAGAACGAGTAACTGAACAAAGTTACATCAGCGCGTGTCATTCGTTGGGTCGTCTTGGGTGCATAACTTACCCTTTCCTCCGCCAGCCAACGACGAACTTGAAGACGCCGTGTCTGTCTGGTGCGCGGAACTGGACCTCGTACTTCCCGGGTTCGCCGGAGACGGGAGGTAGTGCGATGCGTACGTGGGGGTCGAGCATGGTGAATTCGAGCTGCATGTCGGTGATGCCAGAGTAGGGTTTCCAGCTTGACGTCTTGCGGTCATACGCCGAAATATAAGCAGTGTAGACCTGTAGTCGTCATTGTCAGTTCGATCCTGTCACGATGCACAAGAGAGCATATCGTACAATTTGATCATTGATTGTGTACATCTCCGGTGCGGCTGTTTCGTCGACGCGGTGATGCTCCGTACGATCGATACGTAGAGTCAAGGTTTCTTGGAAGACCCAGGCAGCAACGTCCCTCGCGAACTGCGCGTTACCTGAAGGTTGGCCGGAGGGCAGCGCCTTCCTAGCGTACTCATCACTGAAAATTTCAACGCCCCCAGCAAAAACGACACGCGAGTTCTTCAGAGTCTGGAAACCCGTAACGAGACCCATCTGGCTGCCTGCCCAGAGACCCTCTCCTCCTTTCTCGGAGGCGCTGAGGACCGTGTCGGATCCTGAGTCGTCAGTTGAGTCGGCCGCAAAGCTCTCTGATGGGGCGCGGAGAATGGGGACGAGGTAAGGGCTGTTACCGAGTGCGTGGGGTACGCCTGAAAACCATACGGGATCTACATCCGGGGTGAGGATGGGAGATTCGGGTACAGAGACGGGGATAATGTTTGCGGGCTCTTCACGTTTAGGGTGGTGCGAGAGAAGGGGCGTTCCTGGGGGTGGTAGGATGAGGGAGAATTCAGTGGCGAGGGATGTAAGAGGGGTCTGCTTGGGAGAGAGTGCGATGAGAAGGTTCGTGTTCTCTGAGAGGAGGCCAACTAATGATTGTGGTGTGATATCTGGAGCGTATGCTGGAGAGTGGGTCAGTAAAGGTGATATAGTGCCCGTTTGCAAATAAAGGCGAGCGGGTAGAAGGTTGTGCTTTCGAAAACCGGCTGCTCTGCATGACAATGATCGCGTACTTACACTTCGTGTCTGGTGTGAAGAGGATAACATGTGAGTAGTTGGGCACGTCATATTCGGCGATGGCGGGACTCGCGTGTTTTGGCGCGCGGAATGTCAGGTCGTAGCCTCGTTCTGCCAGAAAGCGTGAGTTTCATTCAATACATGAGTACTACTTGTTGTTACGCACCTTCCAGTCCGCCGAAAAAGATAGAATAGTTCGCCCTGTCCAATGAAGGATCCAGGAGAACGAGCACAGAATCTCCTGAGCTGGACTTTGCAAGAACTTCGCCTGCAAGAACAAGGAAGGAAACCAGCACTGACCCAAGGAAGCGCATGGTGTACGTTATGGTTTTCTGTGCTGAGTGAATGTACGATAGGTCGAAAGTTGGTCTGGAAGAATTACTATGGTCTTGGTACCAATGCACGCCTTCCACGTCAATCGTTGGTGCGCTATTTTTGGACGTTGTTGTGCTCTGTTGTCCAACAGCCTCAATACTCGAGTGGCTGTACAGCAAGTATTTTGTGCGACTCAATCATTTTATCTGAACAAGGATCACGACTGGGCACCGCTGGGCGGAGAAATACAAGGATGCGAAGAACGAAGTGAAAAGCTTAAAGTTGAGTTATCAGACAAGTTGACTGAATGACGCGCTGGGCCGCGGAATCTTCGGTGATCTGGTCACAAAGCACTGGGTGAAGAGGCAGCCATCTCACAAAATGTACGACTTGTAGAGTCTTTTAGACAACCGAATTCGGTAGGGCTCTTCGACGTTGGAACCATGGACAATTGGCAGGGCGAAGGACGAGTTGGTGCAGGTCCGTGCGAGCCTGAATTAGAGTTCGAGCCAGAGGCAAGTACTGCCAGTAGCTTGGCCGAATGCCTGGCAGAGGTGTGTTCCCTCACAACAAATACAAGGAGGTCCCTTTGAATGACTGGATGGACACACTGCACTACCTTGATAATCTAGTCAAGTTCCAAAAATGTGAACACATTTCTTGCCTCGAACATCTTTGTGCATACCATTGCATATTCCTGCTAGTGGTCAGGCTGGATATTGTGTTGTATCTAACTGCAAACTGAATGGAGACGTACCGTTCCACATAGTGGTTGAAGGGCGTCTAGGTAAGTTGGTGTTCTTGCGCTAGCGCCGTCGACCGCGCCCCACGGTTCTATGTACTTGCCTTGGCCAGATATAATCAAAGATTATCAGACGTACCATTCATTAGAGCATGAAACCCTGCAAATGAATGTGTCTCGATGCACTGGCAAGTCGTTATGGTTCCTAGCAGCGGATGCGTGCGTACATGGCCCATTAATGTGCTCAGCTCGCAGCTGGGATTCGGATCAACCGGAAACCAAGAAACGATTTAAACTTGGATAACGGCGCATGCCCGGTTGTTCCCTGCAACGTGTCGGCTTTATCCGACCACTCCATAAGCCGCTGCGCGTTGATGCTCGTGGCGTCACCAGTCGGGGGAAAGGAGGAGGTTCGTCCCTGCATGGGACTCATGTTCCGCGGGTGCTTCTATCAACATCCGCAAAGAACCTAGAAAACGGAAGGGACAATGTGATGGCCAGCTTATAGATTGCAGCTTGGGCTTCCCTTGGGAGGAACAAATTAACACCCGCGGTCTCACTTCTGTGTCGACCTTGAATAACCTCAGAGTCACAGCACCATGCCATAGGCCGACATATCCATGCGTTTGATTTGGGCTGAACCGACCAATCTGCATGACTTTGCTGCATCACTTACGACTGTCGAATTGACAATGGCCCATCTTCGACTTCTGATCTTGACCTGCGGTTGAGAACGTCGCTTCGTCAGCGGTTTTTCGGCGTGGATGCAAACGTGTTTGTAGTCGCTCGAGCCTCACTCATCTGTAAGGCTTCGCCAGAGAATCGATGGGTCGGGTACAAAGGCTCGGAAAACCGTCCCAGATCATGATCAGATACTTGGCACGTCGATGGTAGCGAACAACAGCCCCCTCTAGTTGTTTTGGGCGATCAATGTTACAAGGATGAGGCAGAATTCGCACGCTGCACGTGACTGACTTTCAAGTGCAAAGTTAGATCTGGCCTGTAGCACGGTTTTGCAGTCAACAATTGGTTCGTTGGCTGTCCATTTCACTAACAAGGAGGAACGAGGCCACAACATAAAGGCCACACAATGGATGACACCAGCAGCGATTCATCTGCACCAATTGCCTCCCCCACGGTCGCCTCTGTCCTTGGTATAAAGGGGCCCCTTCGCTTTCGCCGCCATGGTGCAAGTCAGAAAGCCCACGTTGTCCTTAGACGCGTCGAGGTCTCCGAAGGCTCAGCTTACGGTGGCGGTAAAAACTCTGTTGCTTACTTCAGTCTTTTCGCCCAGAAGAGAATCGAGGTCAAGCCTGGCAAGGAGATTTTGCTTTCTGTAGCCTCTGACGATGGCACATTCACAGACCAAGCTGTCATTTTTGAAGGAGACTTGCCATCTTTCTTCGACTCTAACTCAGATGAAGAGCAAGAGGTCGAAAAACAGATCGCACAGGAAGACAGCGCCCCAGACTCGCCAACAACTCATGTCATCCCTCCAAAGATGAGGCGGTCGTGGTCAAAACACTACCCACAGGTGAGCTCGAGTGAAGGTGAGTAAACCTTAACTACTGTTACCAGCCTATACATACGAGCGTTGGGTATGTCGCTCTTAGATATCTTCGTCCCACCGCCACCTACACATGTCTCGGTCGGTATCCAAGCCCAGCCTTCGTGGTCCATGAGTTCTGTGCAGGCAGTTCCCCCAGCATCTCCTCTACGGGAGAAACTGCTACCTCTGACTCATGAGCCGGCTGAAGAACTACCAACCTCTGACAAAAAAACCATGCACGTCCCTCAGACACCTCAACAACCAACCTGGCCACCTGTCGATTTTCGGGTAAGTACTTTGTATGCAAGTACAGAACACATTCTCAGCTACTGTAGACACCGGATGATGATCGGTCCCGCAGTCTGTCGCCTATGAGTATAGGTTCTCCGCCGAGCACTCCTCCCCTATCACCAGTTACAGAGCGCGATGCGGCCCTCATCGAGGTTCCAGTAACACCTATAAAACCTGCGACTGGTATCCTAAGTGAAACCTTATCCATAGCATCGGCTGTCCATCAGGAACCACTGGAGAAACCAGAAGCACCTTGGACACACATCGAAGACGCCGCTAGCAGGACATCACAGATTAGCCCCGTTTCCTCGGAGACCGTTGACATGGACCTGCAGTCATCCCCCTCATCCAAGTCATCCGCTTCTGATGACGACATCCCAGGATTCATCACTGGAGCGGCTTCTCGCTGTGTTCGACCGCCATCACCGCTTGTGCTCTCCGCGGCGCCAGTAAAACCCGGTGTTGTGGCGCCAACGCCAACGCCAACACCGGCACCGGCACCGGCACCACCACCACGAGGAACGATGGTGGCTACTCCCCCGACATCAACCTTGGCGACCCGTGGTGCGCCTTTCAACGCTGAGCCATGGGGTGAGAAGTCCTACCCTTCCCCCCTGATCGCCACGCCACCTGCACCCCCACCAAAGCGGCCTCCCATCAAGAACCCATTTGTCTCGGGTGGATTTGTGACAGAGTTTGTGGGACAAAAGCCTTCAATGACTACAAGGAAGGATCCCACGGATCGTTTGACTCCTGACAATCCGGTAAGCTGCACAAGTTGGCTGTTCTTGGGCTATGCTCACGATGATTTGCGATAGTTCCCTCCGGTTGAACCACCGTCACTCAAGCCTGAGCCAGTTGTTGCGCCGCCACCTTCCTCTTCCAGGGCTCCTCCCACTGGGCCTCAGGCCTTGAGGGTGATAGTCCCAGAAAACAGAGCGCCACCGCTTCCACGCCAGTCGCCCACATCAACCCAGTCGCCACTTCGCTATCAACCCGACCTCAACTCGGTTGCACCTCGCCCACCTGAAACCACTATTTCCTATCCCACCATACCAAGTCCCAGTTATACGAAACCCGGCTATCAACCGATAACTTCCGCCAACGACGCTCGGCTCACCTACACCTCAGGGGGATCAATTTCGAATCCCTTGAACATCCGACCATCACGGTTTCCTCCACCTACCGGTCCGAGGGTTGGTACTCGAGCGGCTTCGCCGCCACACGGGCCTAGGAAGAGGGTGGTGGTTGGGAATGGCTGGCCCTATAACAGACAGACGAACGGATATTCGGCCGCTATACCGACAACTGCATCTCCCCCGCCTGCCAAAGCAGCACCTGCGCGTGCACGGCCCATTACACCGGACAGCACCCGCTCGTCGACAACACCACCTGGTCTGTCTAGTATTGTGCCATACTCGTCCCCATCTCCGCCTGGCTTCTTGCATAGTTCTTCAACCTTCAAACCAGCTGTAGATCCGGGTGTTTTTGGACTCGTATCGCAGTCGTTGTCTTCGACTCCACAAATCAAGCATGGTAAGTTTCAGGTCGCCCTTTTATCTGATACAGATATTCATCAGTGTGATCAGAAATGAATGAATGGGGAAGCCCGGCTCTCTCACGTTCCACCCAATCTCCCGTTGGCGTGACGGCCCAGAACATCCCAATCCAAGCACCTCGACCTGTGGTTCCACCATCAGCAGCCTCGACAGTCCTTCGGTACACACCACCACAGCAAAGACTGCCTGGATCAGGTGGTTCAACGCCTTCAGTCGACTCCAAAGGCAAAAAGCGCGCATTCGTTGTAGATACAGACTTCGACAATGCTCGTCCTCGAAAACGCATGTTGTCATGGCCTTGTCATCGTTCTCTGCACTCGGTGTACATCAAGAGCGATGAGGACCCCGGGATCAACGATATTGCGTTCAGCTCGGACGGGGAGCGGTTAGCTGTGATATGTAATGATCGCACTATTCGAATATGGAGCATGCCGAATCGAATGGAAACAGCTCGACTGGCGCAGAACGCACCTGTCATAGCTATGGCGTGGATGTCGGATGATTTGGGTGTTGTTTCGTTGGGACGAGATGGGTTGATCAGCAAGTGGACACGTTCGGTGAGTTTGGGGTTTGTTTGCGTTGAGTGGTGTAGTGCTATGGATTTTTGACTGATGCGGTGTTGGGACAGAATCAGAATCATTGGCAATGGGCTAAACTTTTGGATGCTGGGAAGGAGGATTCGATTTGTTTTGCGTATAGACGCGATAGGATTGCTGTTGCGTTCCCGCGGATAGGGGTGAAGGTTTGGATATGGGTCAAAGGTCAGCAACCTTCGTGACTGTGCTGTTTCGCCGTCGTAACCACGGAGACAGGCACTTGGCAGCCCCAACGGTCGATTTTGCGACAAAATGTCACTACGATCAAGTTCGTGGAGGATGGGGAGGCATTGATTGGCGGCACTAGCGATGGCGTTTTGTATGTGGCTTCTTTGTGAGTGGTCGGGCGCTGACCGGGAAACCTGAACAGGTGGTATTGTCAAGTGCCGAATGGGACACTGCGCGCGTACGCCTTCCTGAAGGCCAAAGTGTGAGTGGCCGCCTCTGTATCTGGCATGAACGTGGGTTGAAAACAACCACAGGTATCACTTGGACGTCAATGTGTCCGGCACTCATGCCCTCGTGTCCCAGGCAGGGGGGCGAGCGCACTTGGTGGGCATCCAGCAGACGGATCACAAGGGCAAGATCGAACAAGTCTATTCAACGAACGGAGACTCTTCTAGTGAACAACGACAGAACTTTGGTGCTGTTTTTGCCACCGGATGCAAGACTGTCTTGTTTGGAACTATGGAAAATAATTTGCTGGTGTGGGATGAGGCCAAAGGGGAGGTGATTTGTGGCTTGGATCACGGTGACTGTGGGTAGATGTTCTTCACGCACTTGAGTCGGCGAGCTGACAGTTCTGACATCTCGTAGTCGAACAAGTACAAGCGATCTCTGTGAGTATACTCTCAGGCCTTTCGTGACCGAAGCTGACAGGTGTGTCTTTGCAGACCTTTGATCGAGGCTCCGGTGCCCACATAATCACCGGCACCAAGCGCGGGCTTCTTTCGTGGTGGAAACCTCCTTTGACAGAGTAAACAGTAACTGGTAGGTGGGGTGGCCGTTCAACATCAACATTTCTTCATTCTTCCTAGCTATCGACGTTCTTGCATACTGCGATAAAGCAAGGTAATGTGGACCTAAGGGAACACTGTATCAGTATTACGCGACCCTCTTCGCTAACTTATGATCATGCACTATTATATCTGTACGCCTAGTAGTAGTACGAAGCTGTTGTCTCTCGTCTCAATTGGTTTACATAGATATGCAACTACTTTCTCTTTCTGATTTTTTTCCTTGATTTTTTTCTGGATTTTTCCCTGGCAGGCTATTTGTGCATGTTTGGCTGCTTAGGGCCGGTTTGTCGGTGACTGCCTGAATGATCAGAACCAAAGTCGACTCTGTGATTCGTGTTGAGGTAGACCCGACAGTCCTGCACTCGTCTCCAACATCGACCTCGCAACTTTCCCCTTTCCGTCCACGACGTAGGCAACTTCCGTTACTTGTTGACCACTGCGAGCGCCCTCGTTGAAAGCGGGGCGACAACTTACCAGGTTTTGTTTCGTAAGTTAGAAACCAACTGTACTCGCGGGATTGCCTTAATTGCAGCCCCTCAAACCTCGCAAGCTCGCGTCCTCCCGTTCGAATCCTCTCAATTGGTGAGTTTGTGACATGGACTCAGCCTCGCCTTCAGTTGGGAGCATCCTGCCCCCTTCGCACAGCCTCAGTAGCACGGTTGTCATGCTGCAAGGGGACAGCTTGCATGATGGCATTCCAAAAACAGGTCTTGTGCGTGTGCATGCCGCGTGGTCTAACATCTTGTTTGGCTTTGCTAGTCAAGTGCCGCCACGACTCGTGCTAGAACCTCGACGACATGCAAACGATAAAATGCGTTGTAGTGGGAGACGGTGCTGTTGGAAAGGTGCGTGACCACATTTTCTTCTGTTACATTGAGGGTATCCAAGTGAATGCCTTGTTTGACAGACCTGTCTTCTGATATCGTACACTACCAACAAGTTTCCGAGCGAGTATGTCCCGACTGTACGTCTACGTTTCCCAGTGCTTTCGCCTTCGACAGACGTAAGACTGTATACTAGGTTTTCGATAACTACGCCGTGACCGTAATGATTGGTGAAGACCCTTACACGCTTGGACTGTTTGACACTGCTGGTTCGTCCTATACAGTTTTATTGTCCTGTGTAACACCTAACCGCTGGTGTTGTGTTTCACAGGTCAGGAAGATTATGACCGTCTCCGACCATTATCATACCCGCAAACAGATGTCTTCCTTGTTTGCTTCAGCGTCACCTCCCCTGCGTCCTTCGAGAACGTGAAGGAGAAATGGTTCCCGGAGGTACACCATCATTGTCCAGGTGTTCCATGCCTTATCGTCGGAACCCAAATCGATTTGCGGGACGACAGCCAAGTCATCGAGAAACTTGCGAGACAGAAGCAGCGGCCCGTAACAAGTGAGATGGGAGAGCGTCTTGCGAGGGAACTGGGAGCAGTCAAGTATGTGGAGTGCTCAGCTCTGACCCAGAAGGGCTTGA
The DNA here is from genome assembly GCA_000827475.1 of Paxillus involutus ATCC 200175. Taxonomy (NCBI): domain Eukaryota; kingdom Fungi; phylum Basidiomycota; class Agaricomycetes; order Boletales; family Paxillaceae; genus Paxillus; species Paxillus involutus. Next base: position 118,959 of record KN819331.1, read on the forward strand.
AGAATGTATTCGATGAGGTGAGTCAATTTCTTCGTCTATCTCGCTTGCGTAAACAATTTCGGCATGCTCATTTGCAACCGGTTAGGCTATCGTCGCTGCTCTCGAACCTCCCGACAGGAGATTGGCTTGCATTTGAGACCAGGGGCCTGGTCAGGACTGCCCGTTTCTTGTCTTTAGCTTCACGTACTGAGGGTTTTGTTCCGCAGTCTCCGGAGATATCGCTCTTGTGACGAGACCTTGGCTGTTCGATCCGCATGTTTCATCTTCAAGCCTTGAGCATCGGAAACGTTCCATTAATGTCCTTTAGTAGAGCCTCGCGCGTCAGAACATGATCTAGGTTCCGTATACCATGGTTCACCAAGTAGTCTAATGTTATTTTCTACCGGATTAGACATCGCTAGAGGGGTATATCACATCTGAACCAAATCAACTTGGTTTCGCCCAGAATCATCCCGCTTTTTCCCAACACCAATTAGCAACGTAAAAAGAAAACACAGGATGGATGAGGCAAACGGGAGTCGAAAAGGAGAAAAGATTAGGATGCGGTTTCGGCCTGGAGGTGCGACCGAGGCCCCAAGAATATACTCAGCTCCGTGCAGAAGCCATGAAAGATACTAGGCGAACCATCAAGGATGGCTAAAAAATCACGACCTGAGTTGTAACGCGAGAGAGAAAGCGACATAAGAGGATGAAGAAATGTCAAGGATATATGAGACAGAAGGGAAGCGTGAACAGGTCGTTAGGAGATGAAAAGATATCAAACGAGGCATCTCCGTGAGAGACGGTTACATTAGACGATGACACATTTATTTCTTTTCTTGACCATCCGGTGGGTAGGAGGCCCATCGAACGGCACTTCCATAGCCCGACTGCCAACGTTAGCAAATTGCATGCTACATATGCCAGCTTCTGGAGTGGAAGTGTCTCCAACGAGTTCGCATTCGAAGATGTGGGTGCAAAGGGCGCAAAGGCTATCATTCACCATGGGGGTTATCACATCAGCTCTCTAGACGCACACGCCGTATTCACCGGTCCGAATAGGAGAAGCATGTGCACGCACCAGCGTTTATCCCGAGGATGTTCTTGAACGGAGTGAGCAGCAGCATCAGCACGATACCCATACTAAATATCTGCACGCCACCGCCGGACATGTAGAGCATGAAGGCTTGCATGGGCAGGGATTTGGCGGGGGATATGGCGAGGTCCCAGGCGCGCTTCTCCTTGAGGGCTGCGTAGGAGGCAGCCGCTGCCGCTACTGCTTTGGCGGGAGTTTTTGTCTGGTGGGAGGAGTGCGTATTTGGGAGCGTGAGTTTGGGATGGATGGGGTATTGGGTGGATGGATAGGTTGGGGAATGTGTGACGTACGTTAGTTGAAGGGATGTTGGAGAAGCTGGGAGGCGGTGGAAGGTTTTTCCACCTGTACACGTCGGGAGGGATAGCTGGAGGCAGGGATGCTCTTATGCTGGACAACGAGACGTACCTTGGCTGGTCTATCGATGCATAGTTGAGCGAGGACATATTGTACTACAATGGACACGTCGTGCCCGATGCCGGTGTCGATGGTGGGGTTAGGGCCGGAGTTTAAAGTCAGTCACCAGTAGCGGGAGCACTTTTCTCATCGACGATCAAACGGTAATTGTACAAAATTACTACAAGCGCAAATATCTACTCTGAAATGCTGCTAAAAAGAAAGTCCCAGATTGTCCAACTACGTGAATGGCTAGTTATTTCGGGAGGAAATCAGAAACCAGAAGCTTCACTGTGTCTGGTACTCCACGACTCGGAGCGGTGACACCGACGGGCCACCTTGTGATCACGAAGGGCGTGGACGACTACTGAACCTGGACCGTGTATATTCTTTAGCAACTCTCTTGATGATCGCTCGTCTTCCAAACCCCCTCATGTCGATGTAAACAGCAACTATGTTTTTGGCCGTGCCAGTGAGGAGCCCCGCGCTACGAGCCGCCTCGGTTCCATACCTAGGAGAACAGAAATGGCAGTCGGTGAGCATACGATTGACAAGGGATCAATGAGACTAAAACGCACTTGTGCTCGACTGCACGTCCAAGAGCCTCCCCACCAACCGAAACAACCTGTTTCAGGGAAGAATCCATCGTGGACAGTATGAGATCTGCGGAAAGCAGCAGACGGTGGTGCATCTTCAACGGGGGGCGAGAGCTTGATGGCTGCACTGGGGTCCATGCTGGTGGTTGTGGCGAGAGGGAGCCGTCTTTTCTAGGAGGGAGTGCAGGTTTGGTATCCATGGATGAACTAGCCTTCCAGTTGGGCTGAGACGAGACGGAGCGGGGTGGGAGAGGTGGTTTGAGGCTGTTTGCTGTGTTTGCTGGCCTATAAGGCGGGGGCGAATCGTGTGACGGACCCGGGACTGGGGACCGGGGTGGAGGGGGTGGCGGCACGGAAGCGTAAGAGGGCGAGGCGACAGCTCTGTTGCTTCCCATTGTACGCCTGATCATTTGGTCGAGGAGAGAGACAGTCTTTTGGCTGACAGTAACGGCTTGAGCACTCAGGGTATGGACGGTCGACAAGCCCTTTTGGGTATTCTTGGATGTGAGGAAGACGAGCGCGCGAGGGGGTGCAGCAGTCCTACCGCTTTCTGATGAACCTGGAACGTGTGGCTTAGAGTAACTAATGTAGTATGATGACGCGGAGGTCATCGTGGTGAGGAGAAGTTTGGTAGTTCCGGAAATGACATGACTAGAGAAAGTCTTGGGCATCAGCCCGATCACGAGATGGAGGAACCTGCATACCTGACGAGGGAAGCTGACTCCGTAATCCAATCCCTGTCCTCAGGGGGGATCACACGCGCAAATATCTCTTGAGCATTCTCATCCTCGATCTCGATAACGACAGGATCGTTCTCTGCTCCAGGACTAGCTAGTGCTGGGTCCTCACGAACGCGCAAGTTGCTATCCAATTCACCGACTACTTCGCCGTTATTTTCATCGACGAAAACTAGTCTCCCTCTGGGAGCTTCATGGGACACCGTCCCGTCAGACACCTCACCGAAGTGGGCCTGACCTGGCTGGATAAGCTCTGCATACTGCGCAAGTATGCCATGGAACGTGTCTTGATCCTCGATCGTTGACTGCTCTCTCGGAGGTGGAAGTACGAGCGTCGCCGTGCTCCCATCGGCAGTTACAAACACATACGAGCGCCCTGCATTGTTGGCCGAGAAGGTAATTGGCCTTGACGGATCGATGGGTTTCTCCAAATCCCTGAGATGGACGATCAGGTATAGCTCTTGTGAAGAAGACCCGGCGTTGTGGCTATCTTTCCCGCTTTCCACCCTAAGACTGACGCATTCGAGCTCAAGGGGCCCGGAGCAAGTGACGCCGTTGGTCGTCAAGGTTGCTCTAAGGAGAGTGAGGAGGGTGAATGCCTCGAAGGACATGGTGAGTTTCTGGGATGATCGGGGCAACTTGATCTATGCACGGGCTTTTGAACTGGCTGCGGTTAACGCCAAGCTATTCGCTGTCACAGCCTTTGACGAGTCTTTGCAGTTCCGGATGCTCAGCGAGGCAGTGCCACAGGTCGAGTAGTATAGCCAACTTAGGAGCGTTGCCAAGATTGGCAGTTCGCACTGCCGCCAGAAAAACTCATCACGAGATTGTAAGCGCAAGCTGCTAAGCACCATCCTTGACCGCGACCATGTCCCGACCGCAAGACGACAGAAATCAAGAAGCTACAGTCTATTTGGTGGGTACTTTGTAAAAGTACACAACACCGCTAACGTCCCAATCTCGGACAGGGAAACCTCGACGAACGATGTTCAGACGCCATAATATGGGAGTTAATGTTGCAAGCAGGCCCAGTCGGTGAGTTCTCCATTAGTGTGTAATGTTGAGCGAAGGCTCACCTATCACTCTCAGTAAATGTGCATCTACCAAAGGACCGTGTATCCATGGCTCACCAGGGCTACGGTTTCTGTGAGTTCTTGACAGAGGAAGATGCCGAATATGCGTGCAAAATCATGAACCAGATAAAACTATGGGGAAAACCCATACGAGTCAACAAGGCACGTTGCTCTATCACATATTCATTTGAATGACTGCTCAACGTCGCGTATGTAGGCATCGTCTGATAAGAAGCAACTAGATGTCGGTGCTAACCTTTTCATCGGCAACCTGGATGAGAACGTGGACGAACGGCTTCTCTATGATACTTTCAGTGCATTTGGTGTCATGGCTACAACAGCCAAGGTGCGTTAAATCTCATTGGGTTGGACATGTTTGTTTCATTATCTGTGGACGTCTAGATTGCTCGAGACCCGAGTTCAGGACAATCAAAAGGTTACGGGTTCGTTGCGTTCACCGACTTTGAGTCTTCCGACGCCGCCATCGAATCAATGAACGGTCAGTTCCTAATGAACAAGGCCATCACCGTCCAATACGCCTTCAAGAAAGATGGCAAAGGCGAACGCCACGGAACATCCGCAGAACGTCTCCTCGCGGCCCAAGCACGGAAAAACAACGC
>KN819331.1:147244-161231 GCA_000827475.1 Paxillus involutus ATCC 200175
CACTGGGTCATCGATATGGCGTTTTAAGAACTCGCAGGCCGAGTTGTCGAGGATCGTGCGTCAAGGAAGTTACGCACCTGAGTAGAACCTGGGGAAGGTGGTTAGAGTACTCCCAATTTCAGAGGGCGGGAGAAGAAGGAAGGGGTCGCTTTATCCTGCATATGCAGAAATTGCTCCTGGGCCAGTAACCTACTACCTAGTCCTCTACATAACCGCAAGCCACGCGATAGGGGAGAAAGAGGAACTCGGAGCAGTCTGCGCGTCTCGAGAGTACCAAGTGGCTTTCCAACGAGGACTCTGCCTTCATATGATGACTCCGCTAAGCTGCAGCTCTAAGTTGTGCCCGTAACATCAGCTGACTACCGATTCAACGCACCGGTCGATGGTATTTTGTAGCAGTCTGGGTGTGGTAGTACCCCCTTCCCTGCGAATATCACATCTCATACTCTAATACTTCCCTTCTTCCCTCCACTACCACCAAGACTTGTCCACCACTTCTCTCCACCCGACCCGGTCCCCATCTTTTTATTCCCACCCGCAGCAAAAGAGCCTTTGCGGGGTATATTCCTTCCTAAACCCTTCCCCTTGACCTCTTTCCCCCCACCAACCCTTCTTACAACAGTCGACAACCCAGACGAGACCCCTTTCCGTGGCACTGGGTCCGTGGTCGGATCTGAGCCCCGTTTCCGTTTTGAGGGATTGGACGGCGTTGCTAGGTGGAGACTCGGAGATAGCGCTCGTGAGGCTGACGATGGCAAAGACTGTAGTGTATTCGACGGAGACTGGGACGGTGACGGTGACTGCGGTAGGGATACCGATCCCGACACCGATTGTTGGGCAGTTCGTTTTCGTTTCTCCCCACGCCTGGGTTGCTCAGCCGCGGGTGAGGATCCGGGCTCAAGCTCCAATCTCGAGTCGCCCCCGGATTTAGATTGGCGGACGGTATGCAAGGGCTGCAACCTGCTTTCCCATTGTTTTTTGTGCAGCCGGAAGAGAGCCATCGTAGCACGTGCATCTGTAACCTGTCCGTCCCACGTATGTTAACGGTGTGAACGTCAGTGACAATGCTCAATGCGATGGTGACACAACGCCGAGCCAACGATGGGGACGAGTGATGGAGAATAGGTGATGCATCGAGAAAATTTGCTTACACTGCTATGTTCCCCACCCTGGATCGCAACTCCTAATTCTTGACGGACAAGTACGCGCAATGCTGGACGGCGCGATTTCACGAGACGGTGTTTATATGCTAATGATTGGGTGTCGCGAGTTTGTGAGGATGGGTGGGAAAGCAGGAGGGCCTATAGGCGCCAGTGTGCGGATTAGGACAAGGATTTGGGTTATCCTAACGGGGACCATTTGTACACCTACCTTGAGATCGTTATACACCGCATGCCCGACGAGTATTCTATCTTTAAACAAGCCCGCCACGGTCTTCTGTACTTCCTCGAACGATTTCGCTATGGGTGCATCAGCGTCCGACAGCAAAACTACACCAGAGCATGGTAGGATCTTGTTGGATGCACCTACCTCCCCCACCCAAATCACCCATCCTAACCCCACTCCACTGTGTCCGGTAATCGATGACCCGCTCCCGTTGTCGAACGAACACATCCAATACGATTTCCCCCGCATAATTGACGATACTGACGCGTGCGAGGGAGGATTCGGTGCCGTCAATGCCCACGCCAACCATTTCGCAGTCTAGGGCTAGATATTTGCCAGGCCTGGAAGAAGGACGGGGGGTGGGTGCGGAGTGGGTATACGCGAGAGGATGGAAGAGAATGAGGAACTGAAGAGGACGTACGTAGCCTGCGAGGATAGATAATCCACTTTCCCCAGTATCATCTTTCTCAACCCCGCTATCGACTCCCCGTTCTTAGTCTCTGCTGTGTCTAAATCCACTTCTTCATTTTCTGCGTTATGTTTCGGTTGGAAAGATGGAGCGGAGGGTGTACCCCGGGGAAAAGCGATGGTCATGGATGGGGAAGTGGACGCTTCGTCATCGATCTTCCTTCGTTTTCTTGGTGGGAACCATTTCCTGTTGCCCTGGGGAAGAACCTTTGCAACTCGAGTATGAAGACCTCATTCACGACATGAATGTTCCGATGGGAGAGCGCACCTTTTGCAGTGCAAGCCAATTTGAAGATGCAGTGACACTTTTTCTGTCAGATGATATGAAGGCGAGAAGGAGTGAAAAGAGTCTCATTACTTTTGTGAGGAAGGTGCACTTTCCGGCATTATTACGATCGGACTTCTTGTGCTGTAGAGTAGCTCGGGAGTTTGGGAAGCGCACGACGAAGGAAGGTAACGAATCTACTAAGGATTGTCCAAGGATCTAGTCCAGCAAAGACTATTCCGATATCCGACACCGCTTCCGATCGACTGCAAGCGGTAATAATTGGGGGACGAGTTCTTCTCTTGCCAGTGGCGGGTTCGCAAAATGCATGAAGAAAACCTTGTTTCGATGTTTTGGTAGAAAATCGATTAGTATAGGTACTAGTGCTGTAGGCAACAATTTGTCATCTTAATTATGTGTGTAAAAGTCGTCGAGTGGGGGGTTCAGTCTAAACGGGACAACGTCGTCGAGTACTCGGCGTGACCTAAGGGACATCTTAGAAGGGTGTCTCTCTCGAAGATCCCATAGGTAGCTGTGTGCACCCCTCACCCGGTCGCACGAGGTCTCATCGAGGATTGTTCTGGGATGGGGGGACATGCTCGACAACGAGAGCAATATCGGCCCCGGGAACGAAAAATCAAGAAACGTATAATTCACTGTTTCAGATATATCGCAATCCGTCACCTCTAGCTTCCCAAGCTTGAAGCCGGGCGTCAAGACGGACATGTAAAGTACCGTCTGCCGCAATAAACGGCGTATTGCTAGTCCTTTTGAGTTGAGCCCATCGAAAACTCACTCGTACAGAAGCTCTGCACCTGCACCCTCACCGAAAATGGGAAAGTTGGGAAACTATGATAGCCGGTGAGCGCAGCGCTGAGAGCGGCGAGGCGCTAGGCGCTTTGGGTAGGGGGTGAAGGAGGCTGGAAACGTGGGGAATGTCGATGACAAGCTTGAGTCGATGAAGGTAGGTGGGCCGTGCACAGGTACTGGGCAAAGCGTGACTTGCAAGATCCCCCGAGCGAGCTAAAGCCACTACATTTCTTGGAAGTTGGATGTAACTGTGTTCTGGGTCGTGGTCCCAGTAAGTTTTTGACATGAGTGCCGCTGAAACATAACGGAGATAAGATAAGTAAATTAGCCGAGATTATGCAAAAGGTTATTTTTAATGTTATGTAAGATCACTATCACTCCTTTTTCCTCACGACTGTGCAGGGTATCACCACCACTCCGAGAGTGGCGATGACCGTGGAGAGCACTGTCGCGGATTTCTGGTCAGAGCTGCTCAAGGGCCTTCACAGGGCTACCTCTCATCCAATCCCCTGCCTCGATGGCGACCCCACCAAATACGCGTGTATACTGCCAGATGTAGTCACGATTCGTGCAAAGTTGCTGCAGTGCACCCTCCAAGATCTCCCCAGCGATTATAAGTGCGGCTGCTATGCTTCCATTCAGACGCCCAATCCAACCCCCTCCCTTCGCGTCTCGATTCCATACATTGAAATGCACAGTTCCACCGACACGGATGTCCCTGGCGATGAAGTAGGTAATACGGGAGATGTCTTTGTCATCGAAGCACCTCCGAAACCATCTTTCTGGGTCAGAGGTCCAGAAAAGTGGTTGTCCGTCAACGATAACGTTCTCTCCGAGCATCCCTTTGTGAACGGGTTCAAGGCTACGTACAGAGAGGGGACGATTGTCTGGGAGAAACTCACTCCGCTTAAACCTGCTCGCCGTCCCCTGTCCAAGCAACAGCCCCCACTCACTTCTTTCGGGTCCCCTCCGAGGACACCTCAGAGGGAGGTACCACAATCCACTAACCAAAGACAAGGAGTTCCATCACCAAGCCCCAGCGTAGCCTTGCCTGCTTCCCTACCTTCTACTCCGACAATGCACGGGCCTTCGAAAGACTGTTTGTCCTCTGGAATACGGTCGTTTTATCATTCTGATTTTTCCCCATAGCCGTCGATTCAGCCCCTGCCCCTGCAGCAGCCGCAACACTCCCTGGGCCACCCATAATTATCAGTCCGGGCTTACCTCTGAAAAGAGCAAGTTGTCCAACTTCAGAGGCATCCACCGCATGGCGTGACACAAAGCGTGCACGATTTTTACCCGACGAAGCTGTCCTTCAGGCCCAAGCGATCAGCAGGAAGAGGAGTACATCTGGATCAGTATCCAGCGAGTCCGCCGAATCCAATTTCGCCCGAAGAGAAGGTGAGTCGAGCACCGGTCCCTTCATTTTCGCCTCTAATCCATTTCACGAAGGGCGTCCTGCAAGTTTTCCTCACCCTTCCGGGCCATACGCACTTTCGAGAACTCCCGTTCCCGCACCCTCTTCAGACGTCAAAACCTTCCAGCTGATGATCCAACAAAGAGGGGAAAGCATAAAACGTCAAAATGAAGAACTCGGCATTCTTCGGAAACGAAATGCAGAACTCTGCTCTGAAAATGTAACGATAACAAAAGCGATCAGGGAAATCGTGGGCCAGTTCAAATCTTTGAAAGAGAGGCAGGAAGAGGCCACGCAGGAGCTACGAACCGACCTCGCAGAGACCCGTGCAAAACATGACGGCGTCACTCAGCAAATGGATGCCATGCAGCAGCAACATCAGGAGGCTAACAAGGCCCACGCGTTCTCGCTGGACGTCGTCACCGGCCTTCGACATACCTTATCGTGGCAAAAGAACAAAAATTGGAAGCTCCAGAAAGAGTGTGACGAAATTAATCACCGGCACGCCGAGAAATACACCAAGTCTGAAGACCTCATTCAGAAGGCCAAGGAAAACCTGCTACATAGCCACGCCTCAGAAGCTACTTTGCGTGAAGAAACCGAGCGGCTACAGGGCGAACTTGACGACTCTGTCCTCGTCGCAGAGGGCTTACAACTAGAACTCGACGACGAACGAGCTACTTGTGGGAGGCTTCGGGACGAGGTGCAAAGGCTCGAGGCTGAGGTGAAAACTCTGCTAGCGCGGACCGAGTCCGCGGAGGCGCCAACGCAACTGCCAGTGAATGGCCGTCGTCTTCAGTCTTTGCCTCCCCTGTTGCATTCGAGCATCGCGCCATTCCTTGGTTCCAGTAAGGGGTTCCTGCCCGTTATGAGATACTTTGATAACTCACCTCATTGCAGTTTGTGATGCCTTCTCGAAGATTCAGGATGACCTCCAGGTAGAGAAGGAGAGAGCTGATTCGGGTTCGTTGTCACATCGTATACATGGCCGTACACGATCCTACTCACGGACCAACAGCGAGTGACATGTACGCCAACGAAAGAGACGCTCACGTTGAGTTCAAAATGACTAGCGAGCAGCAGCTCGAGCAGGGTACGTGTCGAATTTCCTTTGCGCTATACATGAACTCACCTAAAATCCTGCAGCTACACGAGAGCGAGACGCGGCCCTACGAACGTCACAGTCGTCTCAACGGGAGTTGTCGGAAATCCGCGAAACCCTCGGCAAACTTTCTCGACCCTCACCTCCTTGAATAACGCTAAGTATTGGGCCGCCACAGGGCGGGCTGGCTTCCGATGTGGTTACGACTATCAGTTACTGTAGGGTAATCCTAATTTATTGGCCGGTCATCTTGATCCGTGCCCCCTCGTCTCTCTTCGGTCTTCGGGTCTTCTTATCCTACATTCTTATATTTCATCTATACTCCCACCTGTATCAAGGTCTCTCAGAATGAAAACAGCCTCTTCGACGCGCATCTCCAATACATTCAACATCTCCCTCTTTCTCTCCCATTCTGCCAGCACCTCCCGCTCCATACGAGTCAAGAGATTCTCGTCCAGAGCAACGTCAGTTCGTTCTCGTTTTGCAAGGACGGCGTTGACGTTCGGTTCTTCTTGCTCCGCGTGTCTTCGTGCACTGATGTTGAAAAGGGTTTTGTATAGACTTCCTAGTAGTGCAGCGTATGCTTTTGCGAGGTCGACGTGCCTGGCGGTCAATCATGAGCTCGTTCAATACTGATAATCGGAATTCTAGGATCGCTCACCAGAGATAAAACATTCGCGTGGGATTACGATCTGCGCTCCTCGGAACCTCTTGAGTCGATATCAAAAAGTCAGAAGCCAGCGCCGATAGCAACGGTCGAACGTCCTTGTTGGCCATCATCGCCACCTTGGCTATCTATCCTCAACAAAAAAAAACACGGAGAGTCAGTGACACCCTCATCGAAAACTGTCGTCATCCGCATCGAAGGGACCACTTACTTGTTTCTCGTCCATCTTCCCAACGTCCAACAATAGCCTCACGATCCTAACACCATCATCTCCGTGTCGTTCCCTTGCAACGGCTTCCAGAACACGTCTCCTTAATCGCTTATTGATGATATCGAACTCGACATAGACTTTGTTGTCGCTGAGGGACACGTAGGACGCTGCTTTACCAGTGGGGGTGGGGTTGTCGGCATATGCCAGGAGACCTAGATATTCCTTCACTAGGGAGGCATTTGAGGGTTTCTTGGAAGTTGTGGCAAGTCCTGATCCTAGATCCTTCTCGTCGGGTATGTGCAACGCGATGGCAGCTGTGGACGTGGGGTCTTTTCAAGAAAAACATGCACGGAATTTTAAGATTACTGATGTAAGGGAGTGGGCGAATAGGTGCAATTACCTGAGCGTGCATCGGAAACGGCCTTTTGTTTGGACTCGGTTGCTTTGAGAGTGGCTCCCATGACCAGAGCAGCACCGCGATTGAACCGTTCTTCAACAGCCATTTCGATGATCTAGTCTATTTTGTTAGTGCAACGCGGGAGGTTGAGGGCGTGCTACCATACTTTGTTGCGGATATGGATGTTGAACTTGTCAAAGTTCACCCGGAAGTAGACGTCATTCTATAAACGTTGATGAGGGCTGGGTTCCGGGGGCACGGCAGCTCACTTACATCCACCATGTCTTCTACTACCTTGTTTTTCTGAAACGGCGTCAAGACACATATTCAGTCCATCGGAAAGTCACTCTCTGAGCGATAGTAACCCCACCTTGGACGAGCGGTTACTTATTTGCTCTTTTGGTTTCCGTTTCTAAAGACTGAATGATCAAACGATTTTCCTTGTGCAAACAGGGTATGAGAAACATACCAGTCCGACTTTCTCTGCGTCCTCTTCCTCCCTTTTCAGCCTCGCCTCAGCTGTCTCCTTCGCCTCCCTGAGCTCTTTTGCAGTGGGAAACCCGCTAATCTTGGCTTTCTCCTCAGCCTCGTATTTGATACGCTTGTCCCGTGGTGAACGATGTGAGAGGATGGTGGATGGTTTGAGGTATGATTCGGATACTAGCTTGTACAACGATTGGGAATACATGCTGGAACCTTGCAAAAGGCCAACAACGTTGGCACGACGCTTGGACGAAAATGAAGAAAGGCGAAAGGCGCACTTTTTGGGTCATAGACGGATAACCGTGATATGATATCTGGTGGGCGAAGCTTGCCATGATCTAGTATGAGTTGCACAATTTCTGCTCCCTTTGAAGAAGACGGACATCGCCAGTCAGTCAGTTGTCCGTTTCGTCCGGAAGGGACAGGAAAGAAAAACGTCCTCGAATGACGCATGATACGTACCGTATGACCGAACAAATTCTCCGCCTGCCAGACATATCGTCCAAACCTCAACCTCAAAAGACATTCCAACGTATTGAACTCGAGCATTTCACCCTCGTCTTCCGCGTGCGCATGCCATAGAATATTGTGCTGAATGAGCACAAGGATACATGCTCGTACTGTCCGTGGCTTGAGTCCCGTGAAACGGACAAGCTGGGGCAGGGACAGTCTCCCTCGGGTTAACAGGGCGGCCGTGACTTTCTGACCTGGTTGTGAGGAATGTAAGGCACTGGTTATGTTGGCGCGTACTTACCGCTGTGAGAGGGCCAAAATGTGCAGTTATGATCTGTGTACACAGATGGCATGTGTCCGCGTCGGCCATGACGAACGTAACAATCAACTACTGCGATGCAACCGCCAGAGAAATGGCATGTAGACCTTCGAGGATGGTGTTCGGGCGGTAGATATAACACCTGAGGGCACTGTGCGTTCAACTCAAAGTGTCATCGGAGCCAGTAGTACTCCACAGCATACTTGGACTAGTGATAATTTCCTACATCGCGGCAATCGCCGTTGTGCTTGCACTCGTAATCTTCACCACACCTTTCAAACTGATTTGTCGTTTTGCAACACACAACATGTACATCAAAAGCGGTTAGGAAGACACATATGCATTTCTTTAGTGGCGAACAGAAACTGTACATGGCAAAACATAATTGCCTTCTCTCAAACCCCCATAGTTAAGGCGGTCTCCTTGGCCTGAGTTCCATGTCATGCCCATTATCATTTTGGTGTTGTGCTGTGAAAGGTTAGTCATATACAATGCAAAAACAAACAAAGCAGGTAAGAAGAACACTAGTCACAGATGAAAAAAACCTGTTGCAGAACAAGTACTTGACCTTGCGCGCGTGGGATGCGCGATGCTGGAAGAATGCGATGTGGATGCGTATGGATACGTGAACGGGAAACGATAAGTTTAAGCACTGCGACGATGCGTATGCACCGTATGGTGGCAGGCATGGGGAGGCGATGGCGACGATGACCGCAGAGATTATCACATCATCTGACGCGAGGTCGTTTTGAGCCTGCGAAGACGTTAGATACAGAAACGTGCGCCTGCCAGCATGCGGAAGACTAACCTGGTGAGCTCTGCAGTTCTTCTACGTAGTCTTCCTCGGTAAAATCGACCTCCTCAATAGCCCTTTTCGACGACGCTTTACTTGACAGGGTGGTAGAACTGCCATTCGAGACAACATCTGGATCCACCCAGTATTCCTGGTCGTCTTCGCCTTCGGCGTCTGCGTCACCCCAATCATCCCATGTCTCCTCGTTCTGGAGAAAATCTTCGATGCCATCTTTCTCCCCGCTGTTGCTAGGATTAAATGTACGATCTAATTCAGCATCTAGAGTTGCTGAGGTTAACAAATCCGGAACGCCACGAACGGGGTAGAAAGGCATACCAGCTTCGCGTTCCAGCATAGCGATGAAATTGGAATCCGACTCATCTTCTCCCGGGAAAGGTTTTGCCTTTGTCTTACTTGGGTGTCGACTACCCTCTGCTTGAGTGTCTGGCATGTCATGAGAACGTAGAACCTACTAGACAGGTAGCGAAGCACACTTACCCTGGGCGTTATCACTGGAAGTCTCGCCTGCGGCTGTCCTTGTGGTCGAGCTATCTTGTTCAACTGTAAAATTCCGAGGCTACGTCAGGAGTGATTCGAGCGATAAGGTAAAGTATCAACAGACCTGGTGACGGTTTGGTTGAACTCTCGCCTGAGTCGGTTTCATTAGACTCGGGCTCAAGAACTGCAGAGGCAGGCATCGGAGTGACCATGACCTCGAGTTCCTCCTCATCCTGGTTCGGCCCAGGTAAAATCCCCTGGGTTTCATCTGCAGCTGTCGGCGTATCCTGCCCCGCTTCATCATACTGCTCTGATACACCATATTCAACATCTGGCGCCCCTCCCGCGTGTTCCTCCCTGTATCCTTCATCATCCTCCTCCGGGTGAGCGTAATCCAAATACTCGGATTGTTCGCCCCCGTATTCTGACTCCTGTCCAGTAATCGTTGCAGCAGCATCGGTGTCTACACCTGCTAATCCATGAACTTGGTCCGCATCCAGGTTTTCGGACTTGGTGAACTCGTCTTCATCCCCCGCGTTGGTACCCTCATAATCGTCTCCATGCTCGAGAGCGTGATCTGTATTCTCAACAACTTCGTGATATTCGGTGGTGGGTTCCGGGACAGCCGAAGGTTCTTCAGTTTCTTCATTTTGTTCCAGGGCTTCGTTTTCTTCTGTTGGAACTGGGGGGAGTACTGGTTCGCTGATAGGTTCTTGAGCCTCTGCGGATGCAGGTACCTCCAAAAGTTCGGATTCGTTCGCAGTTGCGGGGCCAACTTCCTCGACTTGGTCATGCTGAGTTTGCTCTTCACCTTCATCAGGTAGTACATGCTCTGTTATCATGGGAGGTGTGAGCAGCGCTGCATAGATTCAACAAGGGAGTGATTGCCAACCTTGATAATGTTCACTTTCTCCTGCTTCGATGGCCAGGTTCAATCTTTGAACTTGTTCTTGAAGTGCATAGTACCGAACGATAAACCGAGGAACAGACGCGCGAAGGTGGAGTCGAAGAGGTCCTGCAAAGTCAGATCCGTCGTGTAAAATATTGAGATCGTGTAAACTAATCTCATGCGAATGCACGTTGTCCTACATATTAAAGTCAGCATATCTGGAATGCGAGCTACAGGGAAACAACTGACCTCAGAAACCACAAGCTGTAGATCGTAAGCGTCAAGCACGAGCTCTCCTTCGAAGCTATGAGTGATGCGAGCAAGGAGTTCCTCATCTAAGCGCAACGCCTCAAAGACGTGACTCAGTGGCTCATAGTATAGGGTAGGGCGGCTGTCTAGGAGTAGCGAGTAACCTTTGAGCTCGCGCTCAGGAGCCTCGGCGGATGTACTCCCAGCCCCGGATTCTGCTTCGGGTTGATTAAACAGCGAAAATTCTGGTTGCTCGGAAGCGGCGATAGATAGCAAAACAGCCGGAGGGGGATCGATGTAGACTCCATCCGAAATCTGGAGCGGATCAACGACCTCTCCTTCTGTGACTGCTGCCTGATCTACTGCCTGCCCTTCCTGGGCCGGGTGACCACCATCAATGACCTCCTCTACACCTGCGAGAGGAAGCGATTCATCGGCCGATGGTTTTGAATTTTCGTGTTGAGTAACTTCCGAGCTAGAATGCTCAGTATGGTGCTCCTCAGCGGAAGCTTGGATATGAGGGGGTGCCTCATTATTTGTGTCCGCAGAAGCCGGAACTTCGAATGTGTGCCCGCTAACATCGACGATATCTCTTGTCTGCTCGTGGAACTCACTAGTAGCAGGCACGTCTTCGTGAGGAGCGTCAGCTGAAGGGGCTTGCTCAGAGGCAACTGCCCCGCTATCTGGGTGTGAAGAGACGGGAGCGCCTGGAACCAAGGGCTCCACATTGTGTACGTCAGATACCGAGAGGTCAAGAGGTACATGGTGCACCTCCGACTCTGGTTCGTCGGGCAAGTTTGGAAGCGCGGAGTGCTCCGAGACGACTGATGACGTTAACTCGGGACGTTCCGATTCAATAGGATCGTCGACGGATGGTTGTAAGGGCTGATGAGGGACAAATGGTGAAGGGGCAAGTGATATGTCGTAGACTTCGACGTCTAGTGGCTCGTCCCCGTGATGGTGATATTCAATGGTTTCGTCCGTCATTTCGTATTCTGCGTTGTCGCCTGTGTATTCCTCCATGTCTACCTCTACGCTGGCATGTTCGCCGTAGGTAGAGGTAGACCCATTCCCATCCTGGTCCATCAGTGCTTCTACAAGAAATTCTGTGGATACAGCGGTGTTCATTGGAACATCAAGGTCGTGGGCGAAGTCAAGCATTTGTGCATCGTAGAAATCGATTAATGGTGAGGCAGACGACATCGCAGCTGCAAGCATCAGCAAATGGGAAAGTGTATGTAACAGTTCAAGTCTCAAGACGGAGGGGCTCTCGTTACTCAGGCGAACCTTAGGGCAGGCAGATATCGTGGCCCTTTGAATCAGTCAGTCACGTGATTCTTAATTACACCCACCACTGACGACGACCGTGACGACGAGCATACAGTCTACCAACGAAAAGCGCACTGTAGACATGTCTTCTGCAGAGCACCTGTCACCCCGTGCGGTGGATACACAATTTCTCGTGCGACGGTCCATGACCAAGGGGTATGAGTTACTCTCCCTACTCACCCCTCCAGCTTATATCGCGTTCATACTGGCACGCAAAGGCCGAGCTCATTTCAGCGTAAACCGGTTCCTTCGTGCGACGTGGGTCGGAGGCGCCGTTGGTAAGTTCTCATCCGCCATCTTCGCGCTTTGACTAAGTCAGTGTAGGATGCGCCGCCGGTGGAGGGTTGGAATATGTTCGGTGTGCTAACTCTAGTGAAACCACTATAGGAAGTAGGCACCTGCGTAGCGCGTACGACGTATGTTCTACACGACCAGTGTAGTGTGTTTCATTCTTAACAAACACCTAGGCCGCATCACTGCGGGCGGATGACCATTCTACCATTGGTTCATTGCTCTTTGCTGTCCTCACACCTGCTCTGCTCTGGAAAAGAGCGAACGTCGTGAACTGTACGTGGTGTCACCTCCCGTGGTCATCCTCTGCTGATCCGTTTCGTTGGAAGTGATCCTTGGAGGCGCTGGCATCGGCTCTTCCATTGGTGTTCTGACACATTACACACGCAGTCTGACGGGAGACACGGCCCCCATAGTCGAGGTTCCCGAAATCCCTGTTCCATCGTAGGCAGTCCACGAGGGATTGACATTGGCGGTTCTCATTCGAGCGTGGAGCCGGAAGGCACGGACCTCAGTGGATTCACAGCTGGATCGAACGGTGAACTTAGTTTCGTTGCCGGCGGTACATTTTTGCTCTACACTGTACATTACACAATTAATTTCTCGCCACGTCTTTGATTCTGCCGTCCGCGACAGGATGAATGACGGGCAAATCCTCACTATACCCCTTCCCATGACCATTCTCACCACTCCCATTGCCCCCGCGCCGAACTTTCTTTCCATTAAAGCAGTCGACGCCACTCATGTGCTCTCGTGCCGTGATATTGATATTATCCAGGTAGTGTCCTCGAGAACGCAGCTTATGCAGGATCACCGTAGTCGCTTGCTGCCATTTTTGGGCAATGTTAGGCCAGTAGTCTCCATTGGCGTGTCGTTTTCTATGGTCGACCTCTCGCTTGACGACGTCAGCGGTGTCCGTGTGCATGTGATCCGTTCCCTTGCTCTCATCGCGGAAGCGGGCCATCCGGTTGACATAGCGAGACCCTGCCAGAGAACAGAAACACTGAGATGCTGCCCGACAAATGTTTGTCCAGGAGAACTCACCGAGTAAATACTTCCTCACGAGACTGCTCATCAATTGCCCGTTCTCGTCGTCAACGAGATAGTTACGCCCACGAAGTGGCTCGTATCCATCGTGCCCCTGAGCTAAGTACTCCCTCGTCACAAGCTTATACATCCGTCCCGTCTTCTCTCGTTTGATGGGTTCACCGTCAACAGGGACGGGAGTTCCAGCGCCAGAGCCACCAGAGCTTTCCAAAGACCCACTCGGTGCCTCCTGTAAGAGCCAGATGCCAAGGACACGTTGGCCTGGCTCGCGACGAGAATCCCAGGAGACCCTCAGGCCAGATACGATTGGGAATCGTCTACATGCAAATGTATCAGAGGGATCACGAGGGAATCGCAAATACTACTTACCCCTCTTGTGCGGGGTACTTGGACAAACCAGCCTCGAGCGCGTCCCACAAGGCTTCTCCATCCAGCTCAAGCACGACGGTCGGGTCTTCGAAAGGTAAAATCTCCAGGATATCTCCGAGGGTAATCTCGCCTTCGACGACTTCAGTGGGAGTGAGACGCGCTACTAGAGGGAGACGCTTACCTGGAGGATACACCGAGTCTCCCCGTAGTGTTCCTGCGCTAATAATAACACCATCAGAACCGCTGCCATATCTTGTGTACAATGCATCGTCGTAAGCATGTCTCACGACGTCAGCAAACCAGTTTCCGGTTGCCGTCTGAGGACAGGAAGAGCATGAGCTGTTCGTAATGGCTGAATGAAAACGCCTACCTCGCCTGTGCGCAAGAATTGGGATCGCAGATCCAGTTTCACGTCGGTGATGCACACGGGTGCTTTCAGTGTTTCAGATACTGACGACAACACCGATTTCAGGATTTTCTGAAGTTTTTTGGAGGTAGGGCATCCCGGCTGAATCTCGTGGCGTTTACCTGGACGCAGTCATGA
>KN819331.1:161437-186348 GCA_000827475.1 Paxillus involutus ATCC 200175
GTAAGCATGTCTCACGACGTCAGCAAACCAGTTTCCGGTTGCCGTCTGAGGACAGGAAGAGCATGAGCTGTTCGTAATGGCTGAATGAAAACGCCTACCTCGCCTGTGCGCAAGAATTGGGATCGCAGATCCAGTTTCACGTCGGTGATGCACACGGGTGCTTTCAGTGTTTCAGATACTGACGACAACACCGATTTCAGGATTTTCTGAAGTTTTTTGGAGGAGGGCATCCCCGGCTGAATCTCGTGGCGTTTACCTGGACGCAGTCATGATGGAGTCACTCGACCCGTAGCAAGAGGGAAGGCTGATGGACGGATACGAACCATGGACAGCTTTGATCACCTTCCTCCTAACGCTGCCCGAAGGCGTATCTTCAAGCTCTAGAGTAAGCTCACTCAGTTCCCTAAAATCTGTTCCGCTCTTGACAACCAGTATATTGCCGTGGTCGGCATCAGACCCAATACTCGTCTTCGAAGTGTCGTATCCCTCCCACGATGTCATTCCTTTGGATGCAAAGTATTCGTGGTCGTGGCCACCCAGTATGATGTCTACGCCGTGTTCGCCAGCGATCGGACGAGTCCCTTGAGCAGAAGGGGATGAGGCAAACAAGTCTTTGGCAAGTTGGATATCCTGTGGCAAGGGTAAGCAAGCGTGCAAATACATGCAGTGAGCTGATTACATTCGGGACACTACAAGGTGGGTCAGTATCGAGCTTTTAAGTGCGCAAATGCATTTTACCGAGCATGCGACAATGCGATGATCAAATCACAGCGATGCTCCCCGCGCAGTAGCCGTGACAATTCTCTACCAGTTTCTGCCATGTCCTTGAACTTGAAATTAGGTGGCCACGACGGTACCGTGGTGATCCAGTCTCTGTAAAACAAAGGGTGGTCAGTTGCTACTGGGGGCGATCTGAGCAGTTTGTAGGACAAACTCTTCGACCAAGCCGACGATACCGACCCGAACGCCAGACCGCTCTAAAATTTTGAATTGGTGTAGATGTTCGGGGATATCGTTTGTGTTCCCGTCGATTATGTTGCTCAGAAGCCAAGGCTTCGAGACTGGTGAGGTCGTCCATACGAACCCAAGGTAGAGTATCGACTTACGAATTTCATGTCCTCGACCAGTTTGCAAAGATGTGGGTATCCTGCAAAGTGTGAGCACGGTGTACGCAACCACACGATACTGAGGTGGCCAGACCAAAATCGAAGTCATGGTTGCCTTGAAGAGATACATGTGGTCAGCAGAATCGGCACATGAGACAGATCCCAAAACACGACTACAGACCCGTCAACGCGACATTTGGTGCAAGTTCATTCATTACTGGAACCTACGTTAAACCGTCGATTCATGCTCTCAGCGCAAGAATCTCGTCCCTCATCGCGCCTTACCATATGGCTTCCTCTGGTCACTGTGCTTTCAACAGACGGCGAAAACAAGTCCCCCGAGAAAAGAGAAAGCCCATCGCGCACTCCATCGGATCTCACGCGCCACCTGCGTCGGATATCATCCAAGAGCGCAGCGAATTGGGTGACATCGATGGTGTCACCTCTGGGTGAGACCTTTTGAGGGGTGACACGATAAACGTCGTTCCAGTGCACAATGGAAAGCTTCGACATGATTTGGACTAAAGGTGAAAGGGAAATCTCAGGCTGCCGCTGGGTATTGGGTAAGAAGATGATCTGGATGTTGGCCTAGTGAACACGCGCCACCAAGTCGCCGTCTCAGAAAGGCAAGCGTACTAGTACTACTACGTACTTACAGTTCGGTCAACGGTTATGACAATTCAAACGTTTACGTTTTAACGTTCACCAGTACCGTTGTGAAAAGTGTCCTTCCTCATCATGGGGGTAACAACAAGCACAGGCGAAAGATCCACTTGAATACATGGCATGCTGCTGCTAGTACCGAAACAATTTGGCGATGATCGATGTCGACCCAGCCTTTGCGATTATATCTGATTCATTTGATAATTGCCAGCCTGGATAGGCGTCTGGGACTCTGGGTATCGCCGAGACGATAGTTATACACGTAAAGCGCAGCAGCATGTCTGGGGATAGCCGTTACTGATTGCAACATGAGCTTTGTAAACCTTCCTCACGCACCAAGAAAGGAGGTATCCATCGGTTTAGTGATTACGGTGTCTTGATATGAACACCGCAGTGGCTGAAGCAGCGCCTACAGCAAATGCTAGCACGGGGAGAATGATCGCAGCAAGCGAAGAAGTGCTGCTGCGGGTGCCTAGTACGTGACGTTCGTGTCTTCCTCCGACCTCTTCAGGTCTCGGCACAGTATTCTTCTCCCAACCATCATCCAGTAACCTGTCCATCATTGTGTTGTCTAGTTGCGCTAGCTCGGCCATTTCCCAAGATGTGCAAACATCTATCATCCACCTCATCCGGCGTTTACCTACTTCACCGCCTACCCCCGGTGCTCTGTTTTTGAGCTTCGATCTCAACTCTCCGACCTTTTCGATTGCCCCCCCGGCATGTTCTGGGAGGTTGTTCTCAATCTTCTTTTTAATGATGTTGGCCAGCTTCGGACTCTGTCCATTAGTAGAGATCATTATCTGCAATGGACCATCGCGAATCTGGGAGCCAAAGTAAAAGTCGCAAGACTCTGGAATGTCCGCAACGTTCACCGGAATCTTGCGCTCCCTGCACAGCGAACAGATGATGCGAGACTGCTCCACGTCATCAATAGCGGTGAGGACCATATCGACGCCAAGGAGATCATCTGCGCCACCGAAAAGGCGGTCATGGTAGGTTATCAGGTAAGGGCCGTTTATGAATCGCTTTGCAAGTGGGTGTAAGCCTGTGCTTGGGCAGATAATGGTGATATGGGCGTCAGCGACGAGCACCGACTCGATACGACCAGAGGCAACGTCGCCACCGCCTACGATGAGAACGTGTTTGTTCTTGAGTTGCCAGGCCAGCAAGAGTGAGCCGCCGCCTAAGTTGTGGGATTGCATCTTTTAGCGTTGATTTGACCTGGATGATGAGCGCTGTCAGCAGAATTCGAAAGTGACCAGCGATGCATTGATGGATGATGGAGATCATCAGTGATACATACCACAAGGACTTTCGAGCAAGAGAGTATGCTATGCAAAGAGCGTGTGTACGGTACCGGTGTGTATTACGTACGTACAAAGCAACAATAGCTGTTTCACTCCGGCATTTGGCGGTAAAAACCTCGTGCCAAGTACAACTACAAGGCCTCGCACGGAACTAAAAACTTTGTGGCCATGGTGATGGGGTGGCCTCTTGCTGGTACTGCCCACTCATTTCTCATACTCTCTTCCTCTCGTCTCTCCCCCTCTCGTCTCTTTCTCTCCTGCTTTTCCTTTCCCCTTGATACACCCAAACCTGTGTGACCTCCGATCACAGGCTCACAGCCCATCATTTTCCTTACGTAAAACTTTGTGGGACAATCAACTAGATAAAACCCGTATGCACTGACCTTTTATTTTATTTTATTTATCCTTCTAACTTCTTCTCGCAGCAGGCTGCACTTTTGGCGTTGACCGTCTCTTTTTCGATTTCAACCTCTAGCCGGTTCTAGTTCTTTTGCACTCTCTGGAAGAGCTATCTGATAATCTTGAAGCAACTTGAGCCAAGCCGCATCTCGAAATCCACTCTTTTCTGTCACCATCACACCTCTGAGCCAACATGGTGTCCAAGCGTCTTATGCTCGCCTGGTGCTTCTTTGATTTCTGCCTCATGGCGGCGGGAATCGTATCGCTCGTTTTCTCTATCATCTGGCTCGAGCCGGATCTGCTCCTCAAGCTCACCTTCAGTACTACTGATCTTACCGGTAAGAACCGTCGTCAACGACCGTTGTGACCCACTTCATTTTCCTGCAGGTGGAACTGTCTTGGGAATAATGCTCCTAGCAACCTTCGCCCTATCTCTCGTCCTCGTTGCTCAACGGGGCAGAACGCCTCTCGTTATCCTTAACTGGTTACTCTTGGTCGATGGAATTGCAATTCTCCTCGTTGGCACATACGTCTGGTTCTATACGCTGCACGAACGAAATAATTACCACACCGTATTTGGAGTGCAAAGCAATACTACCAAGATCGAGATTCAAGACACGGTATGTAGTTCTGCCATGAAGCCCTATCAACCACTCATGTACGGGTTCACGAAACTGATAGCTCATGTGCTGCGGTTATTTCAATGCGGCTGACGAGGTCGCGTTTGGTGGTAATTTCTGCCCTAACCAAGCTGCGGCAATGGCTGCAAACAGCTTCTGCGTTACTCCGATCACCCAATTCGCGGACAGGACATTGAATGAGGTTTTCAGGTACTACATTTCCTTGTCAAAATACGACAGGTGCTCATGTTCGCCTACAGCACTATTTACGGGTTCATGTCCACCGTCATCGGACTCTTTCTCGCTAACATGTGTGTTATTAACAAAGTAAGCAAAGCAGAGTTAGGTCGAGTTGTCACGCAGCATACTAACAAATGGGACAGAGACAGGAAGCCGAACGTTTCGAGAAAATCGATGCCAAGAGAGGTGGTCAGGGCTTCGTGTAAAGACTTCCACTCAACTCCGTGGATCTTTCCACTTGGTTATTCGTGAACCCGATCTGACGCCAGCGAAACCCTCCTCACATCACCGATTCTATTCCCAACGCTTCCGCACCCCCCATCTCCCCTTCAGGATTGGGAGATGATTGGGTTCCGGTGCTGTTTCTTCGTTCTGTACACTGTCCTTATGGCTAGTTTGTAGGTTCCTGACGCGCTAGACGTGTTCCTTTCGAATCATCATTCATTATTGCATATTTGTAGCGTTTTTGTTTGTAGTTCAACTGTATAGCTTTCAAACGGGACTTAGGGCTGGGCTGGAGTCCCTTGAGACTTCCATCATGGAATTGAAATGTTGACAACTTGGATCGTGCATGTCAGGGATACAGTTACCAATCAGGTCCTGAAGTTTTTCCCATTGAAGACGTTCCTCTGACTACTACCTGGACTATCTCAGCCCACTGCATCGGCAGAGTCATGCCAAATATCATCTGGTCCTAAAGCTCTTTCCATTGAAGGGAAGACGTTCCTTTGACTACCATCTCACCGCATTGTATTGGCAGAGTCACGCCAAATATCATCCATGTCCAAAGCACGAAAGAAGAAAACACCCATCACCGTAACCGCGATAGACAAACACAGGACATCCGACAGCGGTTGTACTAGTAGCAACCCACACACCACAAGAACGCTCATCAGGCGCTTTCACGTGTTACTCAAGAAGCAAAGGCAACTCCAGAAGAACGTTTCGAGTGCGTGTAATGCACGGGAGCTACAGGATGTAGAGCGTGAGATCGAGGAAATGGGAGGATTGGCGGCGTATCAGCGCATGTCGAGCATCGGACAGGGCTCTGATCGGGGAGGAGGGAGTGAGAAAGTTTTGATAAAGTGGCTTGTTGCTATGGGTTCGTCCAAGAGGGACGGGAAGGCGAAGCTGAGGTACGTAGGCTGTCCCTCTGGTTCGGTTGCGAGAATCTCCTTGACACGAAGATTCTGATTGATATTCGAATCCGCAGTTTGTTGGAAGTCGGAGCGTTGAAACCAGACAACTACGTTTCATGTACATCATGGATAGACACAACGCCTATGGACCTCAGAAGTCGACATCCGGCTATCATCGAGCAGGACTTCCTATGCATGAACGAAAACGAGCATGAGGACAGGTGGGACATTATCAGCCTCAGCCTGGTCATCAACTTTGTGCCAGAACCCAAAGATAGAGGTACGTGTTTCGTTTCATTGAGCGCGTTCCGGTCTTTATAGAGCTAAAACATCAGGTCGGATGCTCACATTTGCACATACGTTTCTTCGTCCATCCGGCCTGTTGTTTCTCGCTGTACGTTTTTTGTGATATGTTGTGTGGTTGTATGTCTCACCAGGTTAATAGCTCCCTCTACCATGCGTGGAGAATTCCCGCTACCTGACGTTCGAGCACCTTCAGTCTCTCATGACCGCAATTGGCTTCCTGGAAATCGAGAAAAAGTGGAGGCAAGGAGGAAAAATGGGTTATTGGCTCTACAGGAAGGTACAGCCAGATAATTCATCGAGCCCTCATAACTTTCAAAAGAAATCTGTCTGTCGACAGGGAAAAAGGAATAATTTCTGTATTCTCCTCAACTGATGGTTTCGTGTCATTAGTTCTTTCGCATCTGATCTACCCTCTCCCGCTGAATGATTATACCAGGATTACTCTCACGGAAATATGCTTTGTTCCGACGGACCTGTATGGCCGTTAGACATGGATGATGTGACTAATATCCTCGTCACTCCGGTCATTGTCCCCCGCGGTTTACGAGACTCGGGTCAGTGCTCTTCACGTCTGGTCATTGTGATGTCATGGGTGTACAGTTGTTGCCGTCGCGGACCTCTTGATCATTTGCCAGCGGTCGCAACCTAGCTGGTTTCTGGGATGACTCAATCAGACCTCTCATTCGCATTGTAGCATCAGATTTCTGGCGAGGTCCTGGCGCAGCATGCGGAAAACGATAGACTACCTCGACTTCGGGACGCATTCACGGGAACCCCATAGCAGGCAAGCGGTCCTGAGTGAATCAATGTGATTTTTCACTGGTTCGCAAAGACCACGCACAACCACGGATACCCATAGTATCGCCACGGGTCCCGGCAACGCGTGTGCACACGGACCCCTGCCGAGTCCCGAAATGGATGCTCTAGGTTTGCGCCGAGAGCTTACTGGAACAAGTGGAAGCCCAATGGATAAAAATTAGAAATGCTGTTAGGTATGGTTCGGGTCAGGCGAGTGCACCCTGCTACCTCGACCGTCCAAGCTGTATGCTCTCAGCTGTTCGAAGCTACGAACAGCGTGCTGCATGCATAGTTAGATATGATGCATTGATGCATGACCCCTGGTATAGAAATTCTGCCCAAGGCGTTGGAGAATGTACAAGCTAACACCAATAGGCAATAACGTCGGTTCTCTCGTGATGTACGTGGCCATCCTCATGTTGACATGTTCGAAAGATACCCGTCGTTGGCTTCGTTTGATCGAGGACGAATGCTAGACATTACGCAGACGAAGGACATGTAGTAAAAAGTCGAATAGAAATGTGTAGTTTAGTCGTGAAATTTG
The DNA here is from genome assembly GCA_000827475.1 of Paxillus involutus ATCC 200175. Taxonomy (NCBI): domain Eukaryota; kingdom Fungi; phylum Basidiomycota; class Agaricomycetes; order Boletales; family Paxillaceae; genus Paxillus; species Paxillus involutus. The sequence goes on from KN819331.1 coordinate 168,560, forward strand.
GTTTTCGTGTGAGGAAACGTGTACGTGTCGCTGAAATTTTGTGATTTCTGTGACAAGTCAAAGGTGGTGTGAGGTATTCCATCCTTTCTAATCCCCATCTTTTCTTGGTCGTTCCTATTGTCGTCGTTGACGAAGAACTGTGCCAAACCTCGTCGTGGAAGAGGTTGGTTGTTTGTTGGAGCAAACATTGACAAGTGTAACAGGCGTCGCCCCACACGATGCTCGCAACTCCCCGCCTCGTCTTGAACCTCAAGTCTCCCGCACAGGGACAACAATTCAATCACCAACAGCAGCACCAGCAGTACGCACAAAATACGTTGACTGCTTCTCAACAACGCGACGTTCTCCATCGGCTCAACGGTTCTTACCACCCCCAAAATAATCCTGGTAATACTTCCACTTCTCCACCACAACATTCCGCTCCAAACCAAACAGGCCCGCCCAACATTCACCATCCACAGACAATCCAAATTCCCATGCTTGGCACGCTCCAGGTGCCTCAGCCTCAGCCCAATCCACAGGGAAATCAAGGTCCTCCTCCCCAGCAACAACAACAGAATGTACTGGGCCAGCAAGGCCAGGGTCAGGGTATCCCACCGCCTCCGCCTCAAAACGGACAGGATTTCACTTTATCAAGCGTGTTGCACTTTCTGCAGACCGAATGGCGTCGGTATGAGCGCGACAGAAATGAGTGGGAGATCGAGAGGGCCGAAATGAGGGTTAGTGTCGTTGAAGCTACTGCAGTTTTCTTTCCACACTTCCTTGTTCCATCCCCTGCCCTGATTTAATTATGGGCCTCGATGCTTCTTTGGCTTGTTTTGCCATTTTTTCCTTCTTTCCGCTCGGCCTGCCTGCCTCTTTGTGGTATCGTGTGCCAATGCTCATTTCCTTTCTATAGGCTCGGATCGCCCTCCTCGAGGGAGAGCGTCGTTCGTTCGAGAATGTTAAACTCGACCTCATGCGACGTATCAAGATGCTTGAATATGCACTTCGTATGGAGCGGTAAGTCTCCCAACCTCAACGACACCACGCACACTCAATCAATTTCTCCCCCTTGCCACCCTCGGCATTGTATATTTCTCGGACGTTCGATGAAACTATAGTTCGAAACACTTGCTCCGCAGTCGACAACGGTTCCCCCGTCCAAGCTGGCTGCCATCCAGCAAAGTGCAAAAGACGATGCACAAAGTCATAAAGATGGTAGCAGCGGAAGTTCACCTCGGAGCGAGGGTGTGTCATCTTTCTTTCTTATTACCCACAAGATACTGATGGTACCTACGTGTTTGGTTGACCGAGTTAGACTCTCCGCTTCCGCCCGAACGGATGCCAAACGGTGTCGCAGCTGCCACTGCCCGTCAGCCCTCCTGGACGAGCACAAACCCACCTCCCGCCGTTGCTTCCGCTCCTTCCGTCGGTGCCCTAGCCAAAGCTCCACCCGGCCGCGACCCCAAATCCCGCGCAAGGAGTCGAGACTACCTCAAACAATGTCTCCAAGAAATCTCCTACCTTACCTCTCCCCAAGCGATGAATCCTCTGCCTAACCGCCCGCTTATCTCCAACCCGAACCCGAGCATGGGCCTCGGTGGTTCTACCGTAAACCCTGGATCCGCGGGCGGCGGTCTTGGTAGTGGCGGTGGCGGGGGCATGGGCGTTCCGCAAGGTCAGGGTATGCAGGGCCAGGGGCCTACTCCCTTCGAAGGGATATATAATGGACGCCCTAGGAAGCAGCTCCCAGATGCGGCTGGTCCCGGGATGGGCGGCGCTGGTGGTGGTGGACCAGGGAAAGAGTTCCCGATGCTCGGAGGCGGTGCTGGCATGCCCTTTATGTCTGGTCCTGCGAGTGCCCCTGCTTCAGGCTCGCTTGAGCGTGGAAGCCCGCTCGCTGCCGCAGGGGCAGGACTGTATCAACAGCAGCAGCAGCAGGCTCAGGCTCAGGCTCAGGCTCAGAGTCAGGCTCAGAGTCAGGCTCAGGAAAGCCAGCAGCAGCGGGGCCATCCTCAGCCCCAGCCACCTCAGCAACAAATGCAGCCGCAGCAAGATCAGCAGGACATGGTCGCGCAAACACCAGCACCGCGCACCGGGGAGGGTGATAGGTCGAAGCACTTGACGGCCATCTTCCGCCCTGATGATGCTGGAGAATGGAGGGAGAAACTGCGTTCGTCATACGAGCAACAATTCCAACGATGGAGGAGTGAAGGTGATGATGAGGAGACCGAAGAGGCTGGAGAGGAAGAAGACGAGAGCGAGAGCATTGGCATTGGCGTTGGTGTCGACGAAGGGGAGGGTGAAGGTGCGAAACTGTGGAAGCCTAAAAGGACGCTGAGGAAGTGGGTCTTTCACCTCATAGCGCTGCATAGGCCAGCGGAACTAACATCACGTCCTGACTTATTAGCCACCTTGATGGAGTCCGTGCACTTGCGTTCCATCCAACCGAATTATGCCTCGCAACTGGTGGAGATGATTGTTCGGTGAAGATCTGGCGAATGGATGTGGCTAGTTTGGCGTCCTCCGCGTACGTCTCGCCTACTTGACTATTTCATATTTTAATCCGCCGTGTCTTCACAGTTCCCGTCCGACGACAGAAAGCGAGCCTCAGCTCACTCTTCGTGGTCATTCTGCAGCCATCACGCGCCTCGTGCACTCGCCACTGCGACATCTTCTGTACAGTGCTTCCCTCGACTCAAGCATCCGCGTCTGGGCTCTTCCTTCGCCCTCTCACACAACATACGCACCTTACGACGAATCTTCCGCTCGTGGCGAGCTCATAGGTCACACCGATGCCGTATGGGACCTGGCTCTTGTCAGGGACGAAAGCACACTCGTCAGTTGTGGCGCAGAAGGTACTGTCAAGGTATGGGATGTTGGTGGTCCAGGAGCCGGTTCTCTCCGGCTGTCGTGGGGCTACTATGGTCTTGACAGAGAAGGCGTGGACGAGGAGGATGAGAAGGAAGGCCCTGGCGCAACAACGGTTGAGGCAATCAAGACAGACTTGAAGAAGGTGGCCGTGGCGTATCAAAATGCAGTCGTGAAGGTGTTTGACATCGAGACTGGCAAAGAGGTATCGCGATTGGCTACAGATGCTTCATACGGTGCGTTATCTTTCGCTCTGCGAGGATTCCTTTTGCTCAGCCTTAAACCATGCAGACGGAACGCCTGCGACCCAAGTCAACCGGATCGTCTCACACCCGACGATGTCTTTCCTCGTCACCGCCCACGAGGACAAGTTCATTCGTATCTTTGACATTGTTACTGGTACGATTATTTCGTTTAAACCGAGGCAAGATTCATTCCTCCTGACCTGCTGGGATAACAGGGCAATGTACACACACGATGCCCGCACACCTGGACGGAGTCACCTCACTTTCTATCGACGCCGCTGGGTTCTCACTCGTCTCGGGTTCGCACGATTGCTCAATACGCTTTTGGGACCTGCTTGGCTCGCGGACGTGCACACAGGAATTGACTCCACACCGAGAAAAGGCGAAAGAAGGGGTCTTGGATGTAGAATTCCACCCCTCTTTGCCGTTCATGGCGAGTGCAGGTGCAGATGGCGTCGTCAAACTTTATGCGTCGTCATAGCCATCATACGACACGATTTGGCTAGGTATGCTCACTTACGACACGGCTTTCATGGTAGATCTCTCTTCGTTTGTCGCACGTACGCATTAAAGGACGGGAATTCTGATCATATCCTTGCATGCATTGGCTTTCTCCCATCTGTCTACGCTCGTGTACCCATTGTCTTTTATTTGTGCTTTGTGCCGTTCTCACTTATCTGCAGTCACAGCTGATTGTCTTGTGGCTGAATATGACTCTCACGAAACAAATAATATTCAGTGACAATGGCTTAAGTATTAAGAACATGTAGAAGGTCGAAGTGCGAAGTGCGAAGAAGTACGAAAGCGTCATCGATGAGTACAGCACAATAAGATTATGAGTAACACCGCAACTGCGGGTCGGAAGGTTAAAGCTACAATGACTAGGAATACAGCAGGGAGGGTATCATCAGATTCCTCGATATATACAACCCATGGAATAACTGAACGAATAAGGTACGTTAGCGCCACATATAAACAAAAATCCTAAGTGGAACGTAGCGAGAAGCGGTCTGATGTTTCGCATCTAGCAGTAAAGAAAGGTTCAGATTACTGTTCAAATCAATATCAGTAAACATCCAAGGTCCGTCCGGGAGAACACTCACCAATCTTCATGCCCTGATCTGCGGTAAGTAGCTCTAGACCGAGGTTATGCGGCGCCAGCAGCTCCCGGCACTGATCCCCAATGACGTGGTTTATCGGACGCTCTGTGTTGAAGTTTTCTTTGCAGTGCATGATGTACACTCTGAGACCGTTCAGCACGCCGTGTAGTGCTTCGGGGGCCAGCGGGTTTCCTTTCTGCTTCTTCCTGGGTCGTAACCTAGTCCCTGCTCCCGGTGATTTGCGAGCGAGGACGACCTCCGTGGCGAGCGAGATCATCTCCTGCACGACGTGGTCGGGGCTTAGGTGTCCCCACAACAGCTCATTCGGCCGGCCTGTGGGGTACGAGCACTCGATGAACACTGCAGAGAGATCGTGTGGGATCTTGGGCGCAGCTGCCCTCCAGACTGTGATGTTCTTCGGCTGGATGGCGATGCTATCGGGCTCGACGTCACCGAAAAAGATGAACTCGTGGTTAGTGGATATATTCTTGACGAAGAAACACGAGCTCTCATAACACCCCAAGTCATTCTTGCCGTGGCTGATGGTCATGCTGCGCACTGCGATGTCTGGGAATACAGTCTTGTATTTACCATCGGCGTGTACACTGTGCACGAGGGTAGGTGACAGGATGGTTAGCTCGAAGTGGTTTGGACCAGGTCACGGGGCACGAGACTCACGCGTGGTAGACTAATCGGAATAACGGGTTGGTCTCGTCATAGGTGGCTAATCTGGGCCATACTCGATCCGAGAAAATAGTCTCAAGATCCTTGAGAGTTTGTGGGGAGCCATATATCCGTTTGCTGCAACCGCCAAATGTGCCCGCGGCCATAACCAGACTGCTTATGTGGTCGAGATGGGCGTGGGTGAGGAGGAAACACCTTGCGGGCCCGTAAGCACTCCACGCGTGGGTGATCTTGGAAAGAGAAGTGCTCACTTAACATTAGAGTATACAGTGAAGGGTGTGATCTTTTTGGAAGGGTCCTCGTCTGGGGGCCGCTCGCCAAAAATGGTAGGGTTTCGTTTCATGATATGCCTAAGAGCGCCATGCCCAGACCCTGCGAGGCGTCAGTGTAGGAAAGAACACGAGAGCACTCGTGTGCTCACCTGCTTCGAGTGCTATTATGCCGTCGTCCCAAGAGGTGTTGCAAGGCTTGACCAAATACCTGTTAACGTTTGTGATGTGCTCAAATAAGCTCGGGGGAAGCGGAGATGAGCGGTGGGTACATACCCAGACAAATTGGTTTCGTCAAGACCACCGCCAGAGCCCACGACAATGATATCGAATGCGGGCATTAGATACTGGCAGTAAACGAACAAAAAATTGGAATAAGTTTCAGAGACGAACTTGAGGAGGTTATAAAGATTTTGAACTCGACGACTCAGCGAAGCAGTGCGTGTGTTCAAGGCACGCTAAATAATCAAGATAATTGACATAAAGCCTACAATTAATCTTTCATAAACACTAACCGAGCAGTCATAGCCGTACCCTTATCCGTTTCTCTTATTCGGCCTTTTTCAGTGGTTCAAGCACTCGGGGCAGTCCACCACAGCATTGCCCCAGTGACTCCCTCAGGACCGCCTTCATTGCCGACCTTCGAGTCCAATAAGGCTCGTATTGTACTAAGCGTAGAATGCAGTTGGAATGCAGACGTTGTTCTTGTAAAGCAGCAAGATAATCAAAACCTCAGAAGTTCGAGAATCGCCCTGGAACGGCCAACCGAGTCACAAACAAGGCACCTCGTGCCCCAGGCCATGTGCATACAAGCCCCATACACGTCCAATACACGTGAAGGGAACGTTATCGAAGGGGAATATTATAAGGGATCTATTTGTTCCGTTGTTCTTCTGTGATCCTCGCCAGATCTTGCGAGATGTTTCAGGAAGAAGGCGAGTTCATCACAAAAGATAAAGAAAAAGGGAAATACATAATAATGAGCGTGCATGTATAAAATTGTGTTCCAGAAAGATCAAAATGGGTCCGTTGTCTGAAAGGAGAGGCGGCGTGAAAGCAGAAAGAAAAACATACTACAGGCGCGAGATCACTGATGAAAGATTCCGAACTCTCATTACATACCGAGTAAGCTGTTCAGCGCTCGTTGTACATCGTAACCATGCGCCTCAAGTGCTGCGATTGCTTGGTCGCGACTGAATCCCATTGCGGAAAGCTGCTTGACTGGCTGGACGTCATCCGCGACACCTGGCGTAACGGCATCTGGTTCTTCAACTGGCGCAAGGTGTTGGTGTTGTGCCAAATGCGATGATGGTACGGGTGGTACCGAGTCCTGTTTCTTTTTCCTGCCAAACGGCAGGCGGATCTAAAACATCCAACCGGTTATCGGTCAAAAGAAGTGCCACGTGCGTTAAAGATAGAACTTACACTGAGCTTGGAGTGTCGTGGGGGTGGAGCGGGCTTCTCGTGAGGAACTTCCTTGGTTAATGAAGAGGAGGATGGGCGCTGTGTCTTCGGAGAAGCGACTCGAGGTGGAGGCGATGTAGCTCGTGGCTGGGGAGAGGCTGACCGTATCGACGTTACGCGCGAAGAAGAAACCCGTGGCGACGTCGGAGGCGACATAGCTGGGAACGCCTTTCCAGCGTCAGAGGCAGGAGGAGAAGCCGAGGTCGTGAACGCCTTCGAAGAGCGCGATGAGAATGAATGATCGAGCTTCAGGGCCTGGGAGGATTCAAGTCCTCCAAATGCTTCTTCGAATGAGATAGATGGATTCGGCTGGTTCGCCGTTGGCTTCTCAGCTTTAGGAGCACTTGTCTGAGCGGACCAGCCCGATGAGAAGGCATCATCAAACGAGACCGGTGGTGCCGTTTCTGCGGGTGCTGTTTTCGGTGCGGCTGGCGCGCCAGCATTCGTAGGCTGGAAGAAGAGATCTTGCACGTTTTTCGCAGGAGCAGCTACAGTCGTAGGGCTACCATTCACAGCGACGAAACTAGATGATGCAGCAGATGGCAATTCAGATCCTGACCCTGTGGCAGTGACAAAATCAAAGTTGTCCTCAAATGCAGAATCGAATGAGAAGCTCAAGGCTGTCTGCACAGGCCCGCTGGATGTCGTCTTCCCGAAAGCTTCATCAAGAATGGTCAAATCACTACTCCCCCCTCTGGCCAAGTTGCCAGGCTGCTTGACAGAGGGATGGTCAGAAAATTGAGCAAAATCAGGTGCCACAGTGGGCTTGGTCAGGGGCGCGCCAAATGCATCAAACGTGGATGAACCATTTTGGACTGGAGTGGCGACCGTTTGCGGTGCGGTTTCGTGAGATGTGGTTACCACGGGGGAATCATTGAATATATCTTCGAAAGAGATAGGGGTTTGAGATGGCGCAGGTTCATCTCTGGTCGAGGGAGGCTCAGCGGCTTGACTCTCCTGATCTTGCGAAGTCACCCCGTGCCCTTCTTCCTCATTGTCGCTGTCGCTGTCACTGTCGGTATCCGTCTCGTCAATATCCAACTCGTTAAGGTCGGTCAAGAGATCAGTCTCTTTTCCGTGTCCTCGCTCGGACACTGGATCTGGAATGTCGTCCAGGGCAGGGAAATGTGCGATAGCAGTGTTCAAGGAGGGAATATGCGGTGTTTCGCTGCCTTGAATGACAGGTGTCATGCTGTTTGGCGGTGTGCTGAATTGTTCGTCGTTGGTGGGTGATGATACAACCTCGCCGAAATATCCAGATGTTGCCTTGAAACGAGGCGTGTGTGCACCCAGGTCTGACGTGTCATTATCCGGTGCAGCGTCCGAGGGGTCTTCAGCTTCCGAGCCAAAGGCCTGTGTAAAGTCCAATGGACCGTCGGGCGATGCAACCGTGGCAGGAGGGGGAGTCAGGCCAGGTGGAGGCGGTATAGATGCATCAGAGAAAGACATGAAAGGCGACTGCGACCGAGGAGTTAATGCTCCCGAGGACATTGCCAGCCTTTCAAACGGATTGTTACTCTTGACGCTGGTGGGGCTTGTGGGACCACCGCCAGTTAAGTCGGGAGTAATCGGCAACGGCTGGGCAGCAGCGACTGCCAATGAATCAGCGGGGGACTTTGCCCTCTCGAAGGTCAGCTGCGGCGACGTAAAGGTCTTCTCAATTTCGGCCTCGGCTACTTCTCGTTCATTGATGGTGTTAGCGAGATCGCCTTGAGCTTCTTCCAGCTCTTTGTCAGCCTTGGATTTTTCGGACTCTTTCGTCGCCAGCTGCTTTCGCGCGATTGCAAGAAGACCTTTCTGTTGCTTCGCATCTTTTTTGGCTTTGTCGACCTCTTGTTTCACCGTAGCGATCTGGGTGGTGACTTCTGCCATGCGACGATGCAGATCCCGGACCTCCTCTTTGTCGCGAAGGAACAACCCCTCGACTTCTACCTTCTCCACGCGAACAGCGCTCAGGTCGCTCTCACTCCTGATTAGCTCCTCTCTCACTTTCTGAATCTCCGCACTCTGGGCAGCATGACGTCCCTGGAGCGTGTTCAGCAATGTTGTCTCGGCCTCGAAGGAAACCTTGGCAGAAGCGAGTTGACTGTGTAGGGCGGCGAGCTGAGCAGCTTGATTGGAGAGCGTCGTTTCAAGGGCCTCACGCTCGGCCTTAGCTGCCTGCAGAGACTTGTCCGTGGAGTTGAACTGATTCTGGACGTTGCCAATTTCTGCGGACTGATCATGTAAAGGTGAAGTTGCCTGTGGATCGTCGTCGTCCCCAAGTAGATCCTTGTGGACTACTGAAGTTGGTCATGTATATGTCAATTTCCGGTGCATTGAAAAGAGAAGTCACAAGACGTACAGGACTGGATCGCTGAACTGCCAAAGGGATCCTCTGAGGCTTGCGCTCGGGAAGCTGAGGGTGGCGCGAATATTCCAGGTTGCGCGCCAGTTGACTGAGGCTGAAGTGTGTTATGTGGTTGCGTGTGCACGGTCGAGATGGGAGGGGAATCGTCCCACAGGAGATCACGTATCGACTCAAACGGTTGAGCATGGGGTGCGGAATGGTCATTTGATCGCATAGAGGGAGGCACGAGGGATAAGGGCAGTGTCTCCGGAATTTCCTTCCCCGAAAGTTTGTCTTGGATTAGATGCATCGCAACCGCGAACCCATCTCTTGTCAAACAACCATCATTATTGATGTCGGCGAGATCCCTTGATGGACAACATGAGATTGCATCTGAAAATCACTGGAAGAGGACCGAGCATACCAAACTTGCGCCAGTACCTCTTCTGGCAGCTTCGACTGCAGCATGAAGGGTACGGCAACATCACCTTCAATATAACCTCGCCTGTGCGGGTCCAGAGTATCAAAGAAACGGTCGGCACTAGCCTTCCCGACAGGAGTCACATCCCACTGTCCTGTTGCTTGCGGAGCTGCAGCAGGGAAAGGAGGCACTCCGGGAAGGTGCCCGGCAGGAACGGGGCGCCGGGAGGGAAGTGCGGGGGGAATGGTTGATTGACCCGTGAAGTTGGTCTGCACTAGTGGTTGCTTGGCCGCTACGGCGAATGATGAGGTCCCTGGGCTACTAGGATGCGCGCTCCCACCACTTGCGTGCGCAATAATACCACCTCCACCAGCTTGTTGGTATAACCCTGGAGGCAATGATGTGGGTATGAAAGAGAGCTGGCCAGACATCGCCCCTTGAATTAAGTACATGGCTATCGTGAAGTCTGTTGAGTCAAGTGCGCCTCGATCTTGCGTGTCCGCTAAGGTCCTACGAGAGAGGAATGAGCAACTCAAAGTTAAATACCGGCAAGCACCGACCATATTTGAGATAACTTGTCGACGGGAAGCTTGGATTTGACGAACACGTCACGAGCTTTATCACCTTTACAAAAACCTTCTTCAGGCCGGAGATTATGTTTGTGAGCAGCCACACATACCACTCAACAAACCATTGACAGGTCCGTAACCCTGGAAAAGCTTATTAAACTTGACTTTGTCTTGCGGTGTAAGGAGTGGTAAACCAGGAGGCGGGGATTTCGGTATTGATATCCCTGTGCCCTGTGGTGCCAAGGGCACCTGGACGCCTTGGATGGTGGCAAGTGGACCGGCTATTGACTAGGCGTCAGCGCAAGAGGACGAATGTGACGATTGTACTCTCACGTTTGTTGAGCAAGGGCTGTGAGACCTTCTCTCCCTTCTGAGCCCAACCGATCAGACGGACAGCAATGGCGACACCTTTCTTCGTGAGGAAGCCATTGTTATCATCGTCGGCAAAGTTCCATATATCACCTAGGACAGTTGGTGCAAGCTTCGCACCACCGAATATCTTGACTGCGACATCGCCAGTGAGGATGCCTATCTTCTTGGCGTCTGCTTGTGCAAATATCTGGTTCACGAGTGCGAGCTCTGCAGACGTCGGCGTGAAGTTACTGGACATTATACCGACGATTTCGTGGGGAGAATAGACTGTGATAAAGTGTTATAAGTTAACGCTCTTCAAGCTTGACTCAGTGAGCCCGACTGCGACTGCCTCCAGTGGTTTGTAACTTCGTAAGCCTGAGATGCTATCACTTCAAAAATTAAAAACACAACAATCCTATTTACATAATATAACATGGTTGCTATTTCCAAATGTAGTAATTTATGTACCAATTTGGCAGTATGTGACCGAGCCGTTCCCCGCAATTAGCCATGTAAAGCGCATATTACACCCCGACGACTCCAACCAGATTCTTTTAATCTCTCGTAGCGGTGAAGAGACGTCCTTCCGATACTTTCCAGGGCGGCGACAACCTTGCAAGCTCTTTTAATCACTCAAATGGTGAAGAGCTGTTTCCAATGCAAGGGCGCCGGCCGGAATTATTATTTTTCCATCTCCGCAAATAATACAATCACGTGACGAGCGCGTCTTCCAACTGTTCTTCTCTGAACAACTTCTGTACTTTTGACACCCTGTATCATCTTACACCATCCAACACCAAGTCATCCCCCACAAAAGCATGGACCAGATCACCTCCTCGCTCGCTCCTCCTAGAATGTCCCAAAAGTCTGCCGCAACAGGCGCACCCAGTGATGGTCCAGGTAGCGTGACGAAACGGTGACATCTATATCTTTGTCTTTGACAGTAGCAGTGACTCATTGGGCATATGCAGGCTAAGCAGCGAGCTCATGACGCTCATGGTATGTCGTTAGCATGATCTTCCCCCGCTTTATTTCCTGATTGCCGCGCCATAGATGTCTTCTTCCTCAGGCATAGTCTGTGGCGTGCTATCATACATCTAATTCTTCAAAACTGACTACTCTACAGTCTGCATTCCCAAAAAACGACTCTAATCTGTTCGAGTGGGCTGGAACGATAGAAGGTGCCCCTGGAACGGTTAGCCTCCACAATTTACCTACCCCTTCGCGTGTATCACTGACTCCTCGCCAAGATCTTCGGAGGACTGACGTTCCGTATCTCCATCTCGTTCCCTAGTAACTATCCTTACTCCCCTCCCGCTATCAAATTCGACACGCCATGTTACCATCCCAATGTGGACATCAATAGTGGTGCGATTTGTTTGGATATTCTGCAGGTACGTCTGTTATTGTCGTCGCCTGAAGTCTATTCTAACCTGGACATGCTATCAGGACAAGTGGTCTGCCGTTTACAGCGCACAAACAGTACTCTTGTCTCTACAATCTCTGTTGGGAGGTTGGTGTCAATATTGCGGTACCTACCTTCCAGAAACTGACTGCTCCATCCCAGAGCCAAATAATGCATCGCCGTTAAATCCCGATGCCGCTGGCATTTGGAACAACCCAGAAGGCAGGTGCACGTGTGAAACACCTTTCATTCAGCATACTTAGATTGTCATTATCAGCGTACAAAACCCAGCTCATGAAGCACTATCGTCCGCTGGAAAATTCGACATGAGGCTCCTTGGGTTTGATCGCTTTTATCATTGGCACGTTGTATCTGTCCCTCGGTTAACCCTTGCTGTCGCGCGGTTGTACGTAGTTCTTGGAAGGACTTGCACAGTAGCATCGGTAGATACCAGTCCTTTCTCTGTTACCTCTCTTCAATGTACTTTGACCGCAATGCGCATCTGGATGCTGGTGGAGATGTAAAAATTTCACACATCAAATTTTGAAACACCAACAAAGATGTGCCTGACAACTGCATCCTCGACATCTCATATTCATTCACTGACCAGTTTTCTCTCGTCTCACGCAGCTGGTCTCTGCCTTCAACTTCAATCGTAGACCGTTCGTCTTCCCTACTCGTGCCTGGACAATTGTTCATTGTCCTCGTGTGGACTCTACAACCTACCCTTTCAACGGAGCAACCGTTGGTTCTGTCCACAATCGGTATAAAGTCGCTGTGCGGGTCCACCACCTCTCATCCTCTTCATTTCACAACTAACGCTACTGCAGTTGGGTGGCGCTCGCTCTGGGGCTCACATAAACAATTCATATTGATCACCATTCGCTCTCTTGCACACATTCTTTGCCCCGTGCCACGGTGATAATGCGTCGTCGCTCTCCTCCCTCTGCTCTCCGCCTCTTCCAGGGCCCTCTTCCTCCCCGTTCCCAACCCAAACACACACTCCCTTCAATCCCTCTCCCAGCCTTCCACCCTGAGGCCGCCCTGCCTTACGGTCCCACACCCGCACTCCGCTCACGCCCCACACACACCTTCCCAGACCTTCCTCCTCTCGATCTCGAGCTCGCAGCTATTTGCAGGCCAAGTAGCAGTGGGAACTCGAGTTCTACGTCATCCCCCACATCCAGTCCCACTAAAAGATTGAGGGGTCCCTGGGACGATTCCTCAAGTGTTGGCCTTGTAGTGGACGTGGACAGTATTCTGGTGATGCCGAAGCCTGCTGCAATTGGTGTATGAATATCGTTTTGGAGAGGGGTCTCGATAGGGATATGTTGCCGGGGATTGCTAGCTGCTATGGATAGCCGGGAAGTGTCTTCATCATTGATGTTGTTTTGTATAATGAGACTGGTGCTCAGTGTAATCTCTCGCTCGTTGTAATGCATTAGTAATGCTTGAAGCATTCTCTTACCAGATTGTCTGGCTCTTCCTTGATGCTCCTTGACGGTGCCACTCGGACGCCACAGGGATGCACGAGTGTCCTGGGGACCGCGCAGTCGACGCTTGGGCTTCTTGGGTTCTCTTCTCGCGAAGGACCAGTCGACCACGGCCGGATCCCCCGCCTCGCCCCGCATTATCTAGGTATGTCACGCGCCCTTCCAAAAAGAATACCTGTCGATCTCGGGCTTGGACCACCTGTGTGATACATATTGCTGTGATCAATGCAGCAGCTGTACCCCAACGTAATATTATAGCCTGCAAGCGTCGCCGAGGTATAATTACTTCGACACATTCGTGTGCAATACGCTTTGTCTTCCCGATGCATACGACAGGTGTATGCGGCTAGTGACAAGTTGTTCCTTCAAGTTTTGTCTTGTTCCTTTTGTGTAACCGCTGATCAGGAGCACCACTCGTTAATTATCTTTAATTATATTCACGCTTAGGCCTCGCGGTAGCTCGCCAAAAAAACGCGTGTTCTCGTCCAAAACAGACGCGGGTTTTTTTTCCCGGTTGGGACCCGAATATCACATATATGATATATCTCGCCTTCCTTCCGTGATGAGGACTTGTACTAGCTTATAATAAGCTTCAAACCACAGGAATAAAATGCACCAATTGGAGTGTGGTTGCACTAGATTTGAGAGACATGTGTAGTATACATACCGCGTTGAAAGGCGCATCCAGCCTGGAGGGTCTCAGCCCGATCGACGTCGACGCGTCGACGCGTCGCGCACTTCTACTTGTGGCTAGTCTGGTCAGGTTGTCGAGCGAAGAGGTTGCTTACTATCCAGCCAACTTTCGACGTCGCAGCATGCCAGCCAGTGCCAGTGGGCAGGCAATGATTTAGGGGTGATTCAAATAGGTCTTCCTAGATTGTCTACATCATGGGCCTGCATGAGGGGGACACCGTGACCTGGCCAAATTGTCCGTTTGATCTCTTGGAGATCGATCGCCAAGTGCAGAAGCCGTCCGAGTCTCATATTTGTTACAAGCTGGCTGTTTGGATGAACAGTGCCGTGGCACACCCTGTCATTGACACAACGAAGCCCTTGCTGTACATAACCTTGTCCATGCATCATCGTAGTCGGGCTAGTTATCGCGAATAAGAGGACAAGGTTAACGCGAGAAGGGGTGTTTAGAAAATTTGATTTCAGGACCAAATGGTGGCGTGGGGTGTGTTTAAAATGGTTTGTTCAAGACCAAGCTTATTTCGGTGTCCATTATCGTCTTCCTACATATACGCATTTCTCCTCCCTGCCATTGTCTTTTTTTCTCTTCTTCTTCCAACGTCCTGTTTACGAGCGGTTTTTAAGGATATTTTCTCGAGTACACAAGTTGCAAGGTTTCCATCATGACAAGTTCTCCAGCACCAGACATTTCCTCTCTGTCCCTCAGCTCTCACCCATCCCAACGTCTCCACGACAATTACGATTATGAAGGCTCTGGCATAGGCAATGGCAGACAACACTACCAGTTTGCTACATCGCCCCCGATCTCAGCTCAGTCTCAGTACAATCCTCTGAATATGAGTCCCTCCCCTCTGAAGATCAAGTCTGTTCGTGGCGGCCTTCCCACCGTGCGTGTCCATTATCTTAATTTTGTTCATGTCCGTGTAGTCTCATTCTTAGTTCGTTATTTCTCAGCAATGGCTCGATAACTCGGTGGTCAGTCCTGAAAATCGCCCGCTTTCGCCCAACAACAATTCCGATTTTTCGTCTTCTGGTGGTTCTCCCCCTATGGGTCATCTCGCGCCTTCGACACCTGGCCTAAACCCTGATGACGAGATCATACCCACCGCCATTGTCATCAAGAACATACCTTTCAATGTGAAACGCGAAACGCTCCTTGATATCATCGTAAGTCAACGCTGGGCACTTTTTTCGCTCAAAATCAATTGATCATCTGATTCGTTGCAGGCATCTTTGTCAATCCCAACGCCCTATGCCTTTAACTACCACCTTGATCAACAGGGCTCATTCCGCGGTTTGGCCTTTGCCAATTTCCGCCAAGCAGTGGACGCAGATGCAGTCGTTGCTGCCTTGAACGGCTTCGATGTTCAAGGGCGCAAACTCCGTGTAGAATACAAAAAGGTGCTCCAGGCAGGTGAAAAGGAGCGTATCGAGAGAGAAAAGGCAATTCGTCGAATGCGCTCTATGCAACTGGAAAAGGAGCAGCATGCGACTACTGTTGGCATTGCTGCGCCGCCATCGTACGACGACTTTGGACCCATTGCGGCTCCGATCTTCACGCCCCAACGCTCTTTCTCTACTGGAGCGGCGTACCAACAGCAGCAGTACTCACCCCCTATTGTACCACCCCTTCCAGTTTCGCAGGCTTTCAATCCCACGACTTCTCCACCTGTCGCGCCGGCGACTCCAAATCCGTCAGAAAGGGCCTCATCTTCTAACGAGTTGGATTTAAACGATCCTTCTACTCTCGAGATTTATTCTAGGATCTTGCTTTTCAAGGACGATCGTATGAGGGACGAGCTTGCGTTCTCTAGGACGCTTAGCCCCAAGCAGAGGCGGGTAGTTCATCTAATTGCTCAAAAATTGGGCGTGTATCATTACTCGGTTGGCGAAGGCGAAGATAGATACGCCGTCGTAACCCGCATTGACCCTAACAGGGTAAGTTCACGCTCTTGATCAACGTGAAGCATACTTACTTACTCTCACTACTACAGAGGACCCAACCTGCTACTTTATCACGCGCACCTTCTGCATATCTTTCGGCATCTTCTTCCCAATCTCAGCTTTCTAGCACCCTGCGCATGAAAAAGTCCATGCCTGACATGAAGACTCTACACACACAGGCCCCACGCCTTGCCACACGTGCATCCAACGGAAACATCCGGGAGGGCTACGCTACAATTGCATCTCCTTCTCGCCGTTCTCCAGGAGGCTTTGGATCTTTGTTCGGTAGCAACTTCGGCGTCGGCAGTATCCCTCCCGTACCAAGCCTGCCTTCCAGTGTATCTTCCAGTGTATTGAATGCAGGCTTCAATGATGGCCCTGGTAGTGGCGTCATGAGGCAACCGCGTGGTCCTGGTGTAGGTGGCTTCGGTACACGACGGGGAGCCATCACCGACATCCAGACTCGTGGCAGCGGCCTTGAGGCACGCACTCATGAACCTCTGGAGATATAAATACATCTCATCTCTCATCATCACCCCCTTCGTAGGTAAATAGGCATTTCACCCCGAGCCAAGTATATATGCGTGGTATGCATGACTCTTTGCATTAATTCCAACGATTCACGTTCACAATTTGTTCCTCCATCTCTTGTTTGCCTTGCTTTCTTCCGATCCTCTGCCTCCTTCCCTGGTTTTCTTCTGTCTGATAAATTGTGTATACCGCATCCCTCACCCGATCAATTACAATCCTACCTCAAAAAGCCCACGACTTTCCTTAATTTCTTTTCCGTATCCTCGCTTCTTCATCTCCTCCCATTTGTGTCTCGGTCGCTTCGAGCGGCGCAAGCCATCAACATCGCTCTCTCCACATCTATCTCCTTCTGTGTCTTGCCGGATTTCTTTTGCTTCGTCCTTATATATCATAGTCATTGTTGAATAAATCTACGTGTTGCTTGATGCATCTCTTGACGTACTGCATTGATCGCACAGGCAAAGGCGGAACATACAGAGATGACTCCATAGAACCTTTGAACGTTCTCTGCCGAGGGCGCCGCGCTAATCTCAGCCCCTGTCGATCCAAGCTTCCTGGCTGCAGAAGAGGCCACGTCGTCAGCGGCTTCCAACTTGTGGAAGCGGTGCAGTACACTTCGCTGAATTACACGACAGAACATTTCCGATTCATCTACCGAACCAATGGGCAAAATGTGAGTGTAGACCACAAACAAGGTGTACAAGGAATCCGCTCAAGTTCTACAAGCCAATACCGCGATATCAATACGGCTGCGGAGGTGAGTTGCTCGTTCGTTTTACAAGGAGAAACTCGCTTACATCTGTCCTAAGAGTTGCTGAATGTCCAAATGATACAGCTTTAAGAGGCGCGTTGAACCGCGATACTGACATCGCCGATTGCACCGTGGTCTCTGAAGCGCCCGACGGTGACCACGTAGTTATTGTTTAGATTTTGTGCTTGAAGATAATTTTGTTGATTCCCTCCAGGACAGTTCCAATAGAGGGTGCAGATTCTGGTGCGTCCCTCGTACAGGTCGATTGAGCCTGATGTTCCGAGGACCCGAGTCCCACTCCCGGAGGAAG
This sequence comes from Paxillus involutus ATCC 200175, assembly GCA_000827475.1. Taxonomy (NCBI): domain Eukaryota; kingdom Fungi; phylum Basidiomycota; class Agaricomycetes; order Boletales; family Paxillaceae; genus Paxillus; species Paxillus involutus. The sequence continues at coordinate 185,975 of KN819331.1, forward strand.
AAACATCGCAAGACCTGCTGGGGTAGATCGGGACGTTGGTGACTGACCCATAGATCCCGTCCCTAGACGAATAATCGTTGAGAAACTTCCCCCTGTTAAGTCGTCAGTCAGAGAAGAGGCCATTCTGTTCTCGAAGCGCTTACGAGGTGAGGTGGGGGTTCTGGAGCTTGATGACGTTTTCCAACCAGTTGGTGATTGTCATGCAAACCCACTGTGCTTCAGCCGTAGGGGGTGAGATGTTGATGGGGACAGCCGCCATGGCGATTAATGAAGCTTGAGGGTTGGTGACGACGGCGGGGGTTGCTTCAGAGGTCGAATTTAGATCATGATCTGGGTGGAGGAAAAGCTTATAAGCCATAGCCCCGGCGCCAATA
>KN819331.1:205947-219562 GCA_000827475.1 Paxillus involutus ATCC 200175
CGTGATTTTTTCGACCGCAAAAAACGCGTCCTACAAGCGTGAACGAATTGATTGGTGTGAAGATGAGGTGATGTAGTCACCTCCCGCTGCCATAAACAATGCCGATCGGGTATCCGAGCAAAAGCAGCGTGCCCCATGCCGAAAAACGCATCTGGTTTTCCATGGGGCACGCTGTTTTTGGCCGAGTGCCTGGTTTTTTTGGCGGGCGAGCGTGCCCCATGGAAACCCAGAGGATTTTTCATGCATGGGGCACGCTGGGCACCGTTTTCGTGATTACTCAATGACGGCACGCGTTCTCGGGCTCGGAGCAAGTAGATAATCAGTGCGACGATCTAATCTAGGTACCTACGTGGTCGATTAGCCGACACGCCGCCTCGTCCCCCGCCCAAAATCCGTCCAAGGTCGACGACGACGACGAGCGCTCGCCGCACAGCCATCGTGCCCCTGGGGCACGCTCTTACGTAAGCCCTCCCACCACACGCCGCCTGCCGAGCGTGCCCCATGACGACAAAGCCAAGCTCGAATTAGGTACCTAGAAGAGCGAACAGCAAACATGCACTCTTTCCCACGTGCCTGGCATTTGCTGCATGGCCTTTGCAGATCACATTTCACTTTGGAGTCGGCACAGGCCTGACAGGACCGTCGCCTCGTGCGGTTGGCATGGGATCTAGAATTCACGGGTAAGAGCGAGAGCGGAGGATGGGAGATGCCCCCCGAAACACCCACGGATCTCCACGTTTTCTTGTGGCTCGTTAAGAGGTCGCTGCGGGTGAATTGTGCCTCGCAGGTTTAGAATGGCAAGGTGTGTGAGACACGCTATTGAGTAGAGACAATTTTACGACGTACATCACAACAATGCGGCCTCTCTCCTGTGTCTGTATTTCGAGGGTCTGAGCTTAAAACACCAGTGGTGGCGAAAAGAAATAAAGATGTTGTGGAGGAGACGCGTCACGGGCAGACACATTGAGCCTTGGGCAACTTCGTGAAAATTTTTGCATTTGCAGTCATTCGTTGGGACGGTGCCGTCAATGTCGGCGACGCTAGTCGACCGAGGACCCGACACAGCCATAGTGGTTCCCACAACCCCTAATTCTGCGCCTAACACGCCACCGAAGCCAAATATCTCACCGGATCAACTGGACGTTCGATTGGACATCGTCGCTGGCCATGCCAGATGGTGTTGCAGGCAGACAGGATGCGCTTCGTCCGCTTCCTGGTGGGCTCTCGCCTTCGCCGTCAGATACTTAATCTTCAGCTTCAACGAGCGACGCTGGACCTTCTGTTACGTCGGGCTCTGTCCCATCCCACAGTCCACTCCCGCCGCTCTACTCCAGCGACTTTGGATCATTTTCCCCCCCGTTCTCTGACTATGATAATGCCACCTCACCACGATTCTCCCATTCTGGCAGCCATGTCCTCGTCGATGACCTCTGCAGACGACTCAATGCCAACGATTCACACGTCGCGACGAGGCCAACTTGACGCACGAAGCCCCACAACGATACCCCCGAACTCCTGAACACGCACGTTATGTTAACACGACGAAAGTAAGGCCCCTTTCATTTTTTTTCTAACTTACTCTAACAACTTGATGATCGATGATCGATCTGAAAATGACAAATCCGAATCCGAAGGAAGTCAAGGTCAAAGGGAATCTCAGGTGCAAGATCTAGTGGATGTCAAGGCAGCAGTGCATGGGAAGATGAGAATGAAGCACATACCAAATTTTAACCTGATCTCGACAACGGATCGGAAGCACACCGTGTACTAGTCACAATTAATATGTGTGGGCCATTGGCATCGGGCTATCTTTGCTCCCCTCAATTATTCACGCCCACTCTATGGATGCAGCCAGTAATCACGACCACGACAGGAGTTACTACCACGAAAACTGGACGACCACTGGGCACGCACAGCGCTGGAGCGCGATTAGGATGGTGATGGGCCTCATCAAGTCCAACACGGTCTGGTTCTGGACGACACCGTGACCGCGTGATACTCTGGCGAACGATTTGACCTCCCTGCCGCTCTAAGTGGTGCCAGTACCAAGGACTTAATGGCGCAGCACGGGTGTAGAATGGATGCTCAACTTTCAAGTGACTGCGCAAGATCTTGTGATAATAGATGTGACAAATAGTACGCCGCAATCGTCAGGTGCAGCAGATCCGATGAGAACCATGCAGGATAGCCTCGAAACCGCACTCACCCCGCGATGATTCCTGGAATAGCCCACACTGCCTTGCGGCACTCCGGACGGGCCAATAAAGCTTCAAGGCATTGGACTGCGATATCGCGCTTGTTTGGATATTGTCCCTGAACTAGAGATGCGAGAACCTTCAAGAAAGGCTGGAGGTGTTGGTGTTGCAGCGGGGTGGACTCCGAGCTGACAATGTATTGAGCCCAGCGTGACAAGTCAGGGGGTGGAAAATAGCAACCTAAGAAGTATGGTAAGAATCTGAGCAGACTTGAGCTGCACAAATTCGTCCTGAGCCTCTAGTGTCCTGGATATTACATGAGGAAATTGATTGATGTGAACACAGACAGGCGGCATACCTCAGCAGAGGCAGGTATGGTAGGTCTGGGTCAGACTGCGCGGCTCTTGTGAAGAGCGGTATGCGTTCATCATGATCTAGCAGCTCATTTGAGAACCTTTTCATGGTCAGCTTAGGACTGAACACACACCCAGGAGCGCATCCGCAATTAAAACGAGGAGACACTGCATAGTGTCAACTCTCTGTAGCTTCTTAAGTAGGCGCAGGTATAAAAGCGCGTAGGTCTGGCCATCGGAGATGAGGATAGATTCCGTCTTTGCTCTGGGTTGTCTGTCAATCTTCTTGATGAGGGCTAGTTCCTCGGAAGTGACCAGCTCCGCACGTTGGTATCCCTGCACCAGACATCAGCAGGCGCGGGGGTTATAAAAGGTGTCCTGCGAACCTCCCATGGCACAGGCTTTGACCTGATCTTTGCAGAGTTCTCGTCGAGGTAGGCGTTGGAGACGAGGGATACCGACATGGCTTGATGTATGAGCTCGGTCAGTGCAACTCGCAGGTTCCACTGGACTTATCTCGCGTCCGCCGTAGACCAAGGTGGTTATGTTAGGCTCACGTTTCCCACGATTTGGGGGTGTCCAAGCGAATTCACCAAATTGTTGACCTCCATTTTTAGTTGACGAGTAATTTTTGTCTGCCCAGCGTGTTGGTGGTTTCTGTCAGTTTCAAAGTCATGTTATCCCGGTCGGTGCTATCGTCTTGTAGGCGCTCTCCGAGAGGTACGTCCTGCTCCCCAGGCGGTCTTCGAACCCTGCTTAAGCGTGTACAGCTGTCTTCAGCCGTTCATTTGCAACGGAAGTTCAACCCACAGAGTCTGAAGCCTCAACAAGCTCTGCAACTCCACTAACGCATCCCAAGAAAACATCACGTCCGAACCTACACACCGCCATCATCTTAAACCGCTCCCCACTAATAACCCGGACGCCAACACCTTTTGAGAAAGCCTTCTTTTCATACCAAGCCCGCATCCACCGTGCACTGCATAATCCCTTTCCTACCGAGTTCTACTTCAAGCAAGGTTCACCTTTAGAGACGCGGTTTACCATCGAGGAGCGCAGACGAGAACGTAAGGCATTTGGTGCCCCTTTTGGCGTTGACAAGTCGGAGGAACCGAATGAGGCTGCCGAGCTCATGGAAATTGCGATGCGAGATGAAGTAGACGAGTCCATGCCTCGGGTTCACGAATCGGACATCGAAAAGGACTTCAAGAGCCTCAATAGAAGAGGACAGCGTAATCTTTATCTTTTGCTAAAGACGCAGGAAAACGGTAAGGACGTCTGGCGATTCCCGCAAGGTAGTATTGAGAAGGATGAATTTTTGCATGTGGTATGTTTACCTTTTGATTGTTTTTTGGACCCTATTAAGAGAGCGTTTTCCAGGCTGCCCATCGAAGACTTGATGCAGAGTGCGGACGACATATGGACACCTGGATAGTGAGCCGGAACCCAATAGGCGTTCACCACCCTCCCAAACCAGCTGTCACCGCAGAAGACGTCAAAGATGTTAGAACCCTTCTCAAGTATATTACACACGTGCTGATTGCTCTACAGGACGTCGTGTTCTTCTACAAAGCGCATATTCTTGCAGGACAAGTCCGTCCAGATCCGAAACGGTACGAAGACTTCGCATGGTTAACCAAGGGTGAAATCGGTCAGCGGACAAACGAGAGCTACTGGTTGGGTATAAAAGATATGCTATCGGATTTCTAATGTATATTCCATCCATCGCTATGCTTAGATCCAGTTGCTCCGAGTCGTGGAATGGTCGCTCGGATCGCTCGGATCCCCGTATGCCTGGGATATGGGTTTGTGTGTTGTACTGGATGGTCCTGCTCAACGACTCGGAAGGGGATTGGTGGAAATCCTTCGTCACAAGCCAGGTCCCCAGATGAACTACCAGGTGATATTCTGCTTGTGGCTTCTATCATTCGAACAAGAGGTAGCCGCGCAGATTAACAAGTGAATGAGGCATGCACACATCAGAATGTAGCTGATCCTGACCATTGCCCCCCAGGAAATTTGACATTATACCCCTATTGATCTCAGTTGCACAAGCAGCGGCCAAAGAGAAGGTTATCCGCGTGATTGTAGCCACATTCCGGGTACGCATCTTATTCCCCTGCTTGGATCGGCCACTGATCTATTCCTGCATCTAGAATCTCATAGCGAAAGCCCCTTCTGCTAATTTACCGGCTATGTTGGTCACGCAACTGCTTCCTTTCTCCAAGAACCTCTCTGCTCGCAAGTTCTCGGACGAAGACATTCTCGAAGATGTCCGATTCGTCAGGGATGAGCTGGAAAGAAACTTTGAGAGCTTGACGTGAGTAGTACACCAAGTTCACCGTGCCCAGTTGCTGATGCAGACACGAAGGACCTATGACGAGTACATATCCGAACTTTCCTCAGGCCACTTGTCGTGGACACCAGTGCACGAATCCGATGATTTCTGGCGCGAAAATGCCGCGAAATTGAACGAGAAGGACTATGCACACTTGAAGTTGGTGTTATTTTGTATAGTCGTGCATCGACAGAACTGAACAGCTGGCGCATTGGAATTTAGGGTTCTTATCCCCCTATTGGGCGCGGACGATCCCTTGGTGCTTGCTGTGGCAGTGCACGATCTTGGTCAATACGTCAAGCACTATGAACGAGGGAAGAAGTAAGTCATCTCTCTATGCTTTCTCCTAACGAGCCAATCGAAAAACAACTCTTTCAGAGTGATTACAGACCTAGGTGCGAAAGCACGGGCGATGGAACTCATGACACACCCGAACCCCGACGTGCGCTACCACGCTCTTGTTGCTGTCCAGCACCTCGTTAGTCACCCGTGGGTCACCGCATGATATCCCCCCAGTATGTACGTATATGCCGTGGGTTACAAACGGACACCATGAAGGAGTGTCCATGCATATGATGATCACAAGCAGGATCTTCGTAGGACACTTCACTGTGTAATAGCACTTGTCACGACTGAACCCACACCTCAGCAACAACATCTAGCTCCTTTAATGTCCGTGGTTCCTTCACAGCACGACGTACGCCCAACTCTGTGTCCGAAACGTCATCATAGACGAGGATGAGCCGTAGACCACCCGCGCAGACAAAGCCGGTACGCAGGGGTAGGAAGGTGAGTGTGAACTCCTGACTGGCTTCAGCTTTCGGCAGATCGCCTGCGATCTCCGAGTCTCTGTGTGAAACTAGCGTGATGGGGTCTAATGAGATCGCGGAAGGCCCGAGGAATGAGCATCCTTTGAGCTTTGCACTTCTGCTTTCGTCTTGTGTCTCGAAGTACGGTGGTGGCAACGATGGCATAGTTTCAGCACTGACAAGTTTCTGAGGCGACATAAACACGTGCTCCCCAGTTACATCGTACGATCCCTGCGTTGGTGTTGCTTGCGACGAGAGAGGTGCATAAGACGAAACGCCGGATGTCGCAGGACCTGTCACCGCTGCTGTTTTAGGGACAGTCTGTGCCGAAACAGGCAAGAGCTGGAGGTGTTGTACGACAAGCGAGACAACCCTTTGGCGTCGTCCCCTCGACATTGTCGTTGCAACAGTAAGCTGAAACGTAAGCGTGAAAGGCGTCCCGACATGGATCGGGTTTTCGGCATTGCGTATGACGACGAGATCAAGGTCCAGATCGAGTGTGGATTCTGCAATGACGAGTGGCTGAGGCGAGGGTCCAGAGAGGCTGGACACCGAGCCTGCGGGTGAATGCGGGCGTGAGATGGGTGGAGCTGGTTGGGGTCGACTACGAAAGGGCGAGCCTGGTCTGAATACGCCGGCTGGTGGTGAGCTGGGGCGGGACGGGGGTAGCTGGGGAGAACGCGGGCGAGAAGGACTCGAGGGGGTAGCGCGCTGGAGGTAGGGTGGGATCGCTGTTGGCGGCTGTTGGGGTGCTGACGGTTGTGGTTGAGGCTGGGGCGGTTGTTGGGGGCCGGGAATTCGGCGAGAGAGCATCTGTATAGTCATGGCCATGAGCAATTATTCAGAGTCTGGATAAGGGTGTGCTCACCGAAGTCAAAAGACGTCCTGGTTCGCCGAATTGAGAGCGCCATGAAATATCGAGCCGGCCAAGAGGAACGATGGCCCCTGGTTGATGGGATACTGGAGAGGGGGGTATTGTCGTCGGTGATAGAATGTATATGTATTGTCGTATAGCCTGGGGCTGTATAAGCGCCATCGAACCCGAAAACAAGTGCAGTGTTGCCCCTCCACTACTATCTGCCCCGACCAGTCGGTTCGCGTCGACTGCACTCCAGCCCTCTGCACATTCAAATTCCATCCGATCGAACCACATCGCTTCTTGTGTCATGTTTTGTATGTGGACTTCGAGAAAGACCTTCTCGCGCTCGAGGGAGTGGAGGAGTGCTGACGGTGATTTAGGGGCGTGGACTTTGGTCTTTACGGATAGAGGGTTGGTGATCTAGGGGAACAGGTAGGCATCGTGAGATAATCCCTAGCAAATAATCTATATAAACTCACAGTGAACTTGTAAAACTTTCTAAAGCGTTGCAAGCTTGGATCATTGGATCCTTCCACCGGTCCCGGCGCATGACGAAAGCCAGGTGGCATACGGTATGTCACAGTACAAGCAAGCACATGTTGACCAAGTTCCTTCACCTCATGATGAACGACATGTTCCAAACCATCACCGGAAGCCAATTTGTACTCCGGTCCACCAAGCTCTGCTAGGAGCGTCTTCGACGTAGCGGTTTGTATTTCCACTGCGACACGAACGCCCTCCACGTCCACGTGTGTTTCATTGTTCACGCAAAGGCAGCTGGAGAACGTCTCGCCGAGCTGGATTGCTCCAAAGGCGGCGGGTAATGTGAGGAACTCAGATACGTGGGTTAAATCGCGAAGGGTCTTGGGGTGTCCTGGGAGCGGCGCTTTGCCCTGCAGGGAAAGGATCGATGCGGTGGAGTGGGCCGAGAATGATGGCGAGCTGGAGTAGAACGGTTCCCAGGCACTTGCTAGCCCAGGTCGCTAATATATTAGCAGAATGATTTATCATTCGAGGGGACTCTGGACGATCGGAAGCAACGACGCACAGATGTCCGCATCACCTTCAATGATAGTAGATGACCCTGTCCATCAGAATTCGCCATGTTGAAGCACCGTTGTTCGAGGAAAGCGCGATGAAACGCGAGTACTTTCCGGTTTAGCGATCCACCGTACTAGATGAACGTTCAGGAGGCGTTGTTTGTATTTGTTAAGATCCAACGCCTCCGCTTTCCACGTCGTACTGTTCCTCATGTCAAAATAGAGATCGAAAGAGTGAGTAATGTACTGAGCGGGATGATGAGATAATGTTCCTAAAGACTGTCTACGAGTCCAACCGGTGTGATCAGCCCCCCTTTGCTAACACCCTCCTCAATTCTGCATTCTGCTTCTCCAACGTCTGCATTTTCACTGCAGCACTATACATCTTCTTGAGCAGATACTTCTTCCTCTCAGTCGTCGCCCTCCTGCTGCTCCAGAGCGATTGGAAGAAACTCTCGTTACCGGTGATCTCTTTTAGCGTGGTGAGCTCCGCCTCACAGACTGTGATAGTGCTATTTGCGCTTGAAATTAATTTCTCGTTTACGGCCATGTCCTGGATTGCTCGGAAGACGGGGTCTAGCGTAGAGATTGAGCGTCCAAGAATAATTTTTTGGGGTGGAACTTTGACCCACCATTCACAAGCCTTTCGAACACGTATTTCAGGACAGGCTTTCCTGGGCGAATGGTAGACGGCCGGCCTGCGGAGAATGTGTCAAAATGTTATCTAATGTCTGCCAATGCAAGAAATTACCATTCGTGGTACTGATAGATATTAGTTCCGCATGCTCCATGCACCGCAGGGAAAGTTCGTCGCCTTTGAACGGAAAGTCGGACAAAACATCATAATAAGGAAGCTTTCGAATGATTATAAGCTTAGTGGTGAACTAGGAACTCGTAAGATGATGGCAAACCTCTGGTTTCTTGGACAACTGCTTAAGCACAGTCCACGCCTGTTCGCGTGTCCAGCGCAGAGACTTTGCATCTTCGATGTCCTCCCCGAACGCATTCTTCTGGAGCTCGGCGACGCCGCGGGAGATGATATCTTCGACGGCATCTTCGACACTGATATTTTGACCACCGCGGACCTTATGGATTAACTGGGAGCCACAGTCAGCATGACTGGCTGAAAGTGAGATACGAGGACACTGACGGTCTCGAGATCGCTCGCTCGACCCCCTAGACGTTCGATACAGGAGATTTGCGATGCAGTCAATTCGGCGGACAGGCCAACGTCTCGTAGACGTTTTTTGACGATCGCAAGTGCGCTGCCAGCGTCAGCGTCATGGAGAGCAATTGAGTTAAGGGGTTTGGTTGGTAGAGCTGTGGACATGATCATGAACTGCCATTTAGAAGCGGCGTGATAAATTATACCTCGTGCAAGGAGCTTCGCGTTTTCTCGGTTGTCGCTCACAACGATAACATGCGCAATCTGAAAATCTGGTGCTCAATGATGTCAGAGCAAATGCTGATATACTTGACATACCTGATTGTCAACCAGAGTCGATGCCCACTGGCTCAGAACTTCCAGCACATTCTCCCTGTGTACACCACCGCGCGCACCGTAGTTCTTGATGATCACAACAGGAAGTGCTCCAACAGCCTGAACCTCATCCACGCTCTTCTCTTTCCTCACGAGCTCATCCTGTACCTCTTTCTCTTTCTCAAGCTCCTCCGTCGCAAACGCTCCAGTCCCGACTTCCCCAAAATCGCTATCAGCCGGGTCGAAACATTCGTCGCCGACCCCGAGCTCGGAAATGACGCCGTTCCCAGCAACACAGTCCAACCGTCCATCGTGCCAAATGCCCTGGCGGATACGGTCGCGTCTGCGCGCATCTTCGGCTTTGCGGGCCTCGGCCTTGCGCTCGGCTTTGATGTTGTGCTTGGCGGTGTTCCGGAGGGAACGGTTTACATTTTTAAGTGCTGTACCAACCACTTCTAAGATCTGTTTGAGTTGATCTGGGAGGGAGCTGCTGAAGCCGGCTGTGTGATACATGGAGGGTGAGGAGAAGAAGTTCGTGAAAGTAGGTACGAGGCAGACCTTTTTGACCGATGACAGCCGTGCTCGCCATGTCAATCATGTTGTTGAGAGAGTTGAGGAAGGTGAAGACAGGTCTGTAGCCTGTTTGTTGAGCGAGAGCAGCGACGAGCCTCGTATCAGAGGACTCTTTGCTGAGCTCTGCACAGTCAATGACGAGTGTTTTCCTGCAGACATGTTCAGAAAATGTGGCCAAGTTGGTAGCCGGATTGACTGACCGGTCAATATCTCGCATAACGGCAGACACCATGCGCGATTTTCCGCTTCCTTGGGGACCATGGATAAATGTGATGGTTGCTCGAAGCTCGGTCAGACTCCAGTTCACTTTTTTTTCAGCCCAGGAACGTACATGGAGGGTCGGAAAGGTAGCTCCTCAGCACCATTTCTGCTTCTTTACGCTCCTTCCATACATCCCGGTCTGTCGTCGCGGACTCTGTAGAGGTGAATGTAAGGGATAGTCGATCAAGTGCGTGAGCTCGTAGCCATTTATAAGGTCCGTATTCTGAAGGAGAATGTGTCACTTTCGATCTTAAATCTTGGGGACTATCAAACCTCGGTAATCTAACCAATTCAGTAGCTTCGCTTCAACGAAGAGTGCTCGAATTGGGTCGAAAATCTGTGCACGCACGCGGTTCAGAACAGAGGTTCATCAGTAAGGGTCGTGTGACTGCTCACTGTGTATGTCAAGGTTCCCAGTAAGAAGAATATGATGGGAAGAACTATTTTCGGATGGGCAGTAAGCCAGTCACGGATAGCATGAACTTGAATAGGTCGCTGGTAAATGGTCTGCAAGCGAGTGGTCGACCCGCCATCCGAGAATCGATACCCATGCACAGTATTACGCGCGATGGTGGCCGACCGAACGCGTACGAAAGAAATGTCTGCGGAGCGAAGAGTGCCAGCGGGCACAGGTTTCGGAGGGGATATATCGTGGATGCGCCCGTATGGCTGTCATTATGGATGAGTACGGCCCATGAAATCTAAACAGGGAGGACTTGCGCGGAATAGTTGGTAAAGCGCCTCCTCTTGGACATCAGGGCCGTGAAACGCTGCCTTGACGATGACAGAGGGGTACCTATTCATATCCTGATACGTGAGTTAAACGAGTGTCAGTCGTACTGACTGTAGCAGGAGCCCACCTCCAGCCATGGTTGGCCTTTAACAAGCCAGACGCTGCCCCAATCGAGCCCAGCCCAAGAGGGCATACCACCGTGCCTTTCAGCTTCATCTCTCAGTTCATTCTCAATTTCTTTCAGTGCAGTATCCGTGTCCGTAGCACTGTAGCTGAACTTGACAAACACGCCGCCATCCTTCTGGTATGGTTCGAGCGACAGGACCTTGAAGCGGTGAGATTTGACTGCGGAGAGCCGTGTTTCTAGGTTTTCAAGAAGGGACTCTTCACGAAAGACTCCAATATAATGACGAAGACTAATTGTTCAGAGACAAAGAGGTCAGTGATAGTAGGGTAGAGCAATAAGTAACAAGTGCGTACTCCCAAATGCCTAAGCGGATAGGAAAAACGGAATCAACAAACAACCAAGCGTCCTGTGTCTGTTCAAGGATGTGTACCTCATCACGAGTGACCTGAGAAGTGGGTGGTTCAACGGCGCTGTTAGTCAATTTCCGTATCCCTAAGGTTGTTCTCCTCGAGCGCAGCAGTATGTTTCGCGTCGCTGTGGTTCGGATGGTCAAGCTGAGGACATTACGAGCGAGCATAACAGTCCTATCTCTTTTGTTTTCTCAGCTATATCCCGAGTTGTCCTCGAGAACGGAGGAGTTGTGCAGCTACGTGACTGCCAGCAGGTCTCTGACGACACAGTACAGCACAGCCTGTATGGACCCGCGTGGGAAAATGATTACATATTTGGGTACCTCAATGATGATGCGGAACAGGTCAAAGCAAATTGTTTTTATTGCGAGGGTTTATGTGAGATCTTCTTCTCCATCACCCACCCAGCCAAATTCCCCTCCAGCTCACCGGGCAACACAGCGATGAGTACTTATACCCACCAAACCCATACAACTGCTGCACCCCTCGTTCGCTCGGGTTCCTTCTTTGGTACCATCAAGAACATCGTCACCGCACCCTTCAACTGGTTCACGGGTCCAGAGGACGAATTCGAGGATACCAAAGGAAAACGGAGGAGACTCCCTGTTACCTCAGACCAGGGACGTCCAGAGGATGACAGCCTTCAGGGCAGGACAAAAAGAATGAGGGTTAGTGGCCCAGACAGGGACATGCACCCGTACCTCGATCCTCCCCGATCCGCCTTCCAACAACCACAGCGGACTTCGGGGTATTCCCGTCATCTTTCTAAGTCACCCAGGAAAAGCTTGCATATTCCGACTGCGTCAGCGGCTTCCAATCAGTCGCCACGCAATCGACGTACGCTGTCTCCTCATCCCAGCGCTTCCCACCTCAAACCCCCAAGTGTCACACGCACGATGTCTCTTGATCCCCCTCCCAATTCCAGCTTCTCATCCCGCATTCAACCTGCTCCCACGATGCAGGATATTCAGCTGGAATCAGACCATACGAGAGACTTAATGTCCATTAGTCGTGATGTGTCCATGTCGCCACGCCACCTGCGGGTGCGTTCGTCTCTCACTCCCCAGCCTTCGGGTACCAGCTTTGGTCCTGTCGTCCCACCACGTCGTGAGCGTGACCCGAACGAACCTCCCCCATTGACTGCTTTGATGTCCAATCCAATGTTTGTAAAGCCACCCCCTGGCCTGCAAAAACCGGGTGCTGCGGAGCTCGGGAAGCAACTAACTTTGGGATCTCTGATGGACTCTCACCGCAAAGTACGTGCAGATTCTTGCGAGATAGATATGAATCACTCATCATCTGCGCAGGCACACACGCCAGTCCGCCAGAGTTCTATTTTATTCGGAACGGGATCCATGACGGATGTTTCCGCGCGTATGTTCTATCTCTTAGTTGCTCATCCCCTGGTGTTTGACTTACGTCCAGCAGGACATCTCTGGCCAGTTAACGCGGCGGAGATAGCTTTGCAAGAACTAGAGGTGTACAAGACCCCGCTTCTACCCACCCGATTGAAGGGCTCCGCCACAATCCCGGACATGTTTGTGCATAAAGAGAAGAAACAGATCACGTTGATGACGGATGACCGGCCCGTCAAACCCCGGCTTGGGACCAAGGGCAAAGGGAAAGATAAGAGCAAAAAGAAAGCAAAAGAAGCGATAAATGGAACGAAACCCTATGCGGGTGAGGGTGGAATGAAGAAGTGGCTGGCGAGGCGCAAGAGGGAGGTGGAGGAGGCTAAGGACAAGGACGAAGCGGAAGCGATGGAGGATGAAAGAGCTGAAGAGGAGCAGAGAAGAAAGGACGCTGAGGCACATGAGAAGAAACGTGAACAAGAGCTCCGACTTCCTCCCCCTCCTCCCCCTTCAGTTCCTGCCTTTGCGCCAAGGCCAGCCCGTGAAACGCCTCTGACATCCTCCTTGCGGGTAGGTCGTACAAGGACCGGGCGGAACCACATTGACCGCCCAGTGTCAAGGCACCCTGGGAAGTTCTCGGCGGTATTTGAAGATGAAGACGAGGAAATGGACGAAGGCCGCGCAGCTGAACAGAAGGCGTTGGAGGAAGCAGCGAAGAAAGTTCCGGTGTTTGAACTCCCTGCAGGATTTACGTTCGCGAAAGAGGTATGTATCCATTGACTAGCATCACTCCATCGTGCTCACTGTTTCACTAGGCACCTATTGCGCATGACTTGACGAACGCTAAGGAGCCCCCCATCACTGCACTCCCGTTCTCTCTCACGAAACCTGCGCCACCTTCAGTTCCGCCTGCTCCTATGGTAGCCGAACCAGTCAAACCAGTTCAAGCTCCACCTACGTTTTCGTTCGCACCTCCTACTCCCGAGCCAGCAAAGAGTGCTGCAGTTTCAGATCCACTTGCGACTATGGTGGCTCCCCCCGCAGCAGCGGCACCGGCACCGGCAACGGCGCCGTCTGGGATACCT
>KN819331.1:233011-268410 GCA_000827475.1 Paxillus involutus ATCC 200175
AGTTAATGGTGATAGCCGCGCGTTTCCTGACACTTGTCCTCCGCTAATGTTTGTCTCTACGCGTGCAGCTCCTTCTGGACGAGCAGCAAACTGGCCGGGTGGTTGAAACATGATGGTTTGGGGCAGGAAAGCAACGGGGCGATTTTTTTTCGACGGGGGAGCAGGGACGGGGGGAGCATCCTAGAGGGATCTGCGTGTCCCCGCCTCAGACTGCCTGTATCCTAACTGGACTTCGGTAATGCTTAAATCGTACTTGCACGCAATGGATAAGAGCTATGTTTGTACTCTATCTGTCTTCTGGACCTGCATGATAGATGATTCCGAAGATCGAAGTATGAACTGTGACCATAGTCTGGTTAAGGTGCGTAAACAGTGTCATTACAGACGGTATCTGGATCAGACAGGGGCTTTTGCCCGTGTCTGGATTACTTCCGTATGTAGTCTCTATCCGTACGCTACCCGGATCTGGTTATTTTCTCGTTTCCGCAGTGATTGTAAGGGATAGTATTTCGGATTCAGCACCAAGCCGCTGGTGCTCGTGGCTAAGGCATCGTAGTACTTACCAGTCTAGCGTACAGAATGGTAACAAACTCCATGGATGGCCAAGTGCACGTTGGACGGCAAGTTTAACTTGTCTTGGAACTTCCATAACGGGAGCTAAAATCTTATCGACTAGTCTCTCACTTGATCGTTCAGTGTTGCGTAGATCCCAGAAGCTCGGATGTCGCGACAGGGTGGAAAGTTGAAGCCTTTGAAGGTACTATATCTGACCCTTCGTGTTCACCCATGCACCATCTTAAATTCACCCATAGGCTCCTAAGAAAGAGCAAAAAGAAGAGGACGAGAATGATAAGGCCTTCAAGGATAAGAAGAAGGCCGATGAGGCTGCTGTGAAAGCTGCAAAGGACAAAGGTGCGTTCGATTTGGTTTCGTACGTCCTTCGTAGTACCATCTCTCTGATTACTTCGCCAATTCGCGAACTTTGAATTGTGATCGTCGTAATCATCGATCTACTTCGTGGTACACCCGGGGCTCGACTCGCCTGAATCCTCCGATCGGTGCAATATCTAGCTGCTAAAGGTACGTGTATATTCCGTTCACCATATTACCGATTCGATAAATGTGGAATGGATGATCAGGTGGACCACCTGGTGGTGGTATCAAGAAGTACGTCGACTGCTTTTCAATTTCGAGGCTACTTTGTGACAGATTGCATTGATAGGTCTGGCAAGAAATAGACGGGACATAATGAGGGCGTTGGAGACGACGTGGTGGTGTATGATGTGTGCAGAAGATCTGCTGAGTCTTGGTTTACGCTTTGTATCTGTGTCTGGCCCAGCTATGCTGTGTGCATTGTGCAATCCTCCTCGGACATTCATTGTCACGTTAGTTATCGGTGGTTGGCGTGTATCAGAGTCACCAGGTCACTGCGCCTGCCATCTATCACTACTACCGCATAAACCGAGCACACTAACTTGAGTTTGAACGTCTTTGGTGAATGCACCGAGTTATATCACTGGTAATCGACGGCCGGGTGACTATGGCAGTATTCATATCTACTTACGTCTATCAATCATCCGGCGATTCAACGGCCTCACACTGACCCCAACATCAACATTATTGTTCGTGATCTTGTTACCCTGTCACATACATACTTACACCCAGAATGAGCACCACGATCTCGAGCACGGCTCGAGGCTGGCGCGTCGAGCTGGAACGCGATTGGGATGTACGACTTTCGTCCTTCAGGTCCGACAAAGCGGTACTGAACTGGTGTCCATACATGTAGGTTCTCGGGCCATTCCCAATACACGCTCGCGAGCAGCACTTTCTTTCCCCCGCGTACCCTCTCGATCGTGAGTCCTGTCGTTGAGAACGTGCCGGTTCGACCCCAAGTCGTATATTCACCCCATACACCCACCCAACCCAGTGTCTTCTCCGATTTCAGTCACCACTCAACCCACAATCTACCCCACATCACTCACACACACTGCGTACGCTTCCTGGTCACGCACAACCGCAGACCCGCACGGCACCATTCTCATCTCGCATCCTTCCGTGCCCTGGGTACAGATACGCGCGACGGAAGGATGGGCGGGCGTTCAGCATATGAACGTAATGAGGGGCTGGCTGTCAGTTCATCCGCCATCCGGGAAGGAAATCGACAGGGACACGAGTGATGGGATCGTAGATGAATCAGAACCCATTCTCCACACTGACCTCCTCCAAGGTGCCTTCGTCACTATTCTCCCGCCTCCTGATTCTCCACAGAGGAAGACCCACATCCCGGTTTGGCATCCTGGGAACGTATATGCGATGGAGAGGGCCCCGTCGCAGCTCGTTAGGCTACCTGTGTCGCCTGCGAGGAATGAGGAGGGGACGAGGTATGAGGTCATTATATGCGGGGCATATGAGGTGCGGTGAACAGTCTTGTTGCTAGTGCAAAGGTTGATTTGGTCCTGAACGTGATCCTCATGGTGATGTTGCATGCTCATTCATTTATCTTCGTCGGTGTAAAACCCATGACACCCGACTTAGATCCGCCTCTTCGGCGATCCCAATGCCTACTCCTCCCCTCATCCGATCCTCACGCTCAACTTTTCCATCACCCTTGAATTCCCCTACACTTCCGCTCCCCTGTTCAAAACTGCACAGACTCATATTTCCGTCAAAGATTCACCCGTCCAACACATCGCCACACATTCAATAACCCCCCATATCGTCGACGGCACCCCATTTGGAGAGGTGATCGGCATTGGGTTGCGGTGTCTTGATTTTTCGCAATGGGCTGCTACCGGGTTCGCGCAATCTCCGACGGCCAACCACAACGATACAGGTGTCACCAAACTAGACTTCGGGGTCGATCAGGGGCAAGGGTACTGGTCCGTCATCAGCGCCCGCCTCGTCCCTGGTCTTAAGCTCCTCCCGCCGTCGCTGTCTCTCGCACTGCTCGATGGCTTGCCTGTACGCGTAGCACCCACACAGACACGCGTCATACCGCTCCGGTTGTCCATATCTCCATTAGAACGTATTTCAGAGGATATAGTGGAGTTGGACGTTGAACTTACATGCGTGTCTTCTTCCTTCGTGTCGTTCTTGGCACCAACCGCCGAACTACCCACGACTGATACACTCACGAACAAGCCTGTAGCCCAGAAAACGTTCATCCTCCGGGTTTCTCTGCCACTCACCCATGTTCCACTTTGGACGGAAACGCTGCATGTTCCTATTCGGGCGACATATTTCCTCTCGAAATCGATGGTGACCGCGTTTTCGGTGAAAGCCCCTAGGGAGGAGTTTGGTGAGGTTGTTTGGGGAAAGGATAAATGCAGTGACACAAGGGAGAGGTGTAGGGGGAACGAGCCCATTCTCGCGCTTCGTAAGTAGGAAGCTGATGTCGATGCCAATGGGAGGTACACTGACAGCCTTTGACCGACTGATTTGAGGAATTGTAGATGGAGCAGGAGTAGACGTCCTCACCCAATCTTTCTGGGCTGACTCGCTCATGCGCCAAAAGTATGCGTGGGTGGTGATGCCCCAGGGACGGACTGCTTGGGTGAGTTTCCATCATCGTAGTGCTCCTTTCTCATGTTTTCGTCCAAATTTCGTCCTCACCCTCTACCTTGGCGACAACAGGGCCTCGACTGGCATGGGCCCTCTACAGCTGACGCATTCGCAGCTGTCTCTGCCCTCTCACACATCCTCTCTACTTCCGCCTTGGGTCGCTGGAAGAAATGGGGCTTCCGTCCCGAGACGCGTGTCGTCCTTATGGGCCATTCCAATGGTGGTCAGGGGGCTTGGTATACGGCTAGCAGGTGGCCTGATAGGGTGTGTGCGGGTGAGCCTCCTGTCTCGTCTTCAGTCTTCTCTCCATTTCTTTGTGTTTGTGTGCTGATTCTTGCCGTATGCACGCCTAGTAATCCCAGCAGCTGGTTACATCAAATCCCAAGCATATGTCTCGTGGTGCATGAGCCGTTTTGCGCACTTTGTGGACCCGGCTTTACGTGCTGTACTCGATAGCTCACTCACGCCAGACGATAATGACTTGTTTTTGGGGAACCTGACTGGGATGCCTGTGTTGGCTATACATGGGTGAGTGATCCTCAAATTTCGTTCAGTCGCGAGCTCGGCTGACTATTGATCCCCGCGACAGAGGCGCAGACGATAATGTTCCACCATGGCATACACGCGAACAAGTGGGGATATTGAAAACCTGGGATTGTGATGCAGATGTTACGTGTGTGCTCCTCCCCTTTGCATTTCTTGTGATGACCCTGTTCCAATTGACGAATGCTTTTGCGGCCGCTATGGTTTTTGTTTGCTCCAGGTACCACGAAGATCCTGGCCAACCTCATTGGTACTTTGAGGTCCTTTTCAACAAGCACGTACAGTCATTTTTGGATCGGGTGTATTTCTCCTCGTCTTCGCCGGTATCCTCATCCTCTGCAAATATCGACGAGGTGACGGGCGGAAACAATGTGAATATAGGAGTGTTAAATCCCCAGGAAGAGAAGATGAAATGTTTCACCCTCACGGTTGCAGTCCCTGCTGAGAGCGGGTCGTTGAATGGATGGCAGATACGCGCACTCAAGATACCGGGATTGTGAGTGTTTGTTCGGTTAGGTGTTCGGGTTGTTCTTCGTAGCTGTATTTGCCCCGTTTCTTGACCCCGTCTGTTTGTGCCGCTCCGTTCGTTGACATACCATGCCAAGGCTTGCCCGTCTCCAGGTGAAGAAGCCCCTGAATAGGGACACTTCGATACGCACGACTAACATCTCGGCATTCTCGCTCAACTTGGACATCTGGTTCACCATCTGCGGCGAACTGGTAGGACTCGAGAATGACACGACGATGATACTGACGGTCGATGGAGAAAATACTCAAGTGGACGTGGGCAGCATGGGCCATTCAGACAGGACAATATTGTTTCTGAGGGATGCGACGATGTCTGGGTCCTCTGCAGGGCTCCAGTGCAAGCCAACTTGGAAGGTACGAGGTTTATTCACTGCACACCCATGGTATCGCTCAACTGCTGCCTCTCGGATGTGAATATCTCGCACGCGCTCACGCGGGTCAGATCGCATACCCCAATCAGCTAGTTCCTTCACCCGACATTCCCGTTCCGTCCCAGCCACCGCAACGCCTGCAAGCGATTCTATCCACGCACGCTCCATTAACCTTGTTGGTCCCAACCCTCGCTCCCTCCCCCGAGCTTTCGGCAGCATTGAGAATTGCGCATGCGCTCCAGCTATTCCATTCGCTCGATGCACAGATCGTGAGCGTACGTGAGGTCGCCAAGGCTCGAGGAGGCGAGGCCGCGGGTACCATGAACATTGGCGACGGAAACCTGGTCGTCATCGGTTGTGCTGAAGAGCCGCTCGTTCAAGGGTGGCTAGAGCGTATGAAGAGCATATGGACGTACAGTAATGGCGCATGGAGCATCGACGGGAGGAAGTTCGAGAGGTCATCTTCAGGTAAGTAAAGTGCCAGCATATCCGACTCATCAGGAGGGTTCTTCTGTCCGTGGAAACTCTCCTTCTCTTCTCTTGGACATGTTGTACCTCTGTCTCCAACGTCAGTCATGCTAGGGTGCTGACTCGCCGTGCCTCCACACAGCAATCCTGTTCCTCCAACCACATCCTTACAGCCCCCAGGCCATCTCGCTCTTCCTCCAGTCAACAGACACGTCTGGCCTGGAGCGTGCCGTTCGCCTCTTCCCCATCCGCACGGGCGTGCTCCTCCCAGACTGGTTAGTCGTCGACGGTCGGGCAGATAAAACAGGGGCAGCAGCCGTGGAAGGCGCGGGGTATGTTATCTTCATTTGCATGGTACCCCATACTCACGCTGGACCATCATCTCACTAGCGTCTACGCATGGACACTCGATGGAGACCAGCCTACGTCCAGGTGGATCTGGAATGAACGCATGTCATGGGTTGATTAGCATAGGTGCCTATAAGTTTGCTGTACATAGTACGGTAGGGTTGTAACATGAATCTTTAATCGGCTGTATGAACAATGGACACTCGCAGGAGACGGCAAGAACGTGAGACATGTACAGGAGGGGATCACGATGCCCGTGCTGATAAGCGTGTGCCAAATCGTGTGCAAGTGTATGGCGAGAAGATCTCGATATAGTCAAAGTTCACGTGTTACACCTTGTTCAACACTTGAATAGGGTGGAAAGTTGTTACAATACAGTGAGTTGCAGGTGGAAACGAGACTGAGAGGGCACTGAAAAAAGAAAGGGAAGGAAAACCCAAAGAGAAACAAATATGTGCGACAGATAGCAGAGACAAAAGACAAAGCGAGTCTAGGATTGATAGATGGACCTCGCGACCTGGTAATCGTACGTTCCATCAGCGCCCTGCACGGGCGTCAAGGATAGCTCGGCACTTACACTCTCGAGAAGCATGGTGACTTCGGGAGCAACACGGATAAATTCCTTGTTCCAGAATTCGTATTTCTGGTTCCTGAGAAGCTCGATGAAAGTGACCAACGCTCCCCATGGGTGAGGGCGGTGAACGATGAAACGTTCCAAAAAGACCCGGGTCATCACCTCACGGAAGCGATCGTCCTTGACTTCAACGAAGAGGTGGAGCAGGAGCGAGGAGAACCAGTGGGTATGGGCGTTGGGATATCGCAGGTGGAGCACTATGGAACTCAGGAGGTGGTGTTGTCCTAAAGGTTCAAATAAGCACCAGCTAAAGCCTATCAAATGAGATGGCTCACCTTCAACATCTAAATTAGTAGCTAAGTACTGTAAAGCAACGACGCCAGGGTCGCTCTGGATGAAGACCGACGACCCGCTCCGCGCTTTCGCCTGGACGACTGACGACACTCCAATGTACATAACCAAAGAGTTGATAAGGGGAAGGTTGTAGGTTTCGGCGGCGCCTTCCGGAACCACCGACAACTTCAAGCGATCTTTGAGTGAGTGCAGCGCAGCAGGTGTTCCGCGGTTGAGGAGGTACTGGTCCAAGGTATTTCTGAGGTCAGTACTTTTAAGGCCCGAAGCGAAATCGGACAGGATGGGTGGTATGAGACACATTTCAGGCATGGCGTCGAATTTGACGTTGCGCAGGTGGGGGTCAGGGAGGACGATAGAGAGAGGGAATGCGCTGAGGATGATGTTGCGGAGTTGGATGCAGCGTGGAGGGATGACGTCGCAGAGACTGAAGTAA
The DNA here is from genome assembly GCA_000827475.1 of Paxillus involutus ATCC 200175. Taxonomy (NCBI): domain Eukaryota; kingdom Fungi; phylum Basidiomycota; class Agaricomycetes; order Boletales; family Paxillaceae; genus Paxillus; species Paxillus involutus. The sequence continues at coordinate 240,195 of KN819331.1, forward strand.
TATTCGCTAAGGAATTCGGGGAAGTCGTGAAGGAGAACTAAGAGTAGGCGGAGGGTGCCTCTATACAGGTCACGAGCTGCAAGTTGAAGATCTGCTTCCTTGAGGAATGGCGCCAAGAACTTGAAGAGAGACAACAGCAACTTGTGGAACGCAGACCAGCCCTCTCGGTTCTCGGATAGGAGCAATTTCGGCATGAAATGCCTGTGAGAGATAAGGCATAGCCAAGAGAAGGCAAAGCCGGGGAAGTATGTGGGTTGCAAGGAACTAAACGTGTCGCTAGAACACCATAGTCAGCATCCATAAAGCCTCTCGATTGACGAACAAAATTACCTGATAGCAATCAATAGCTGGAAGTAAACAGATCCTAGGTGTGCCTCCATGGAGTGCAAGTCGTTGATAAGACTTGAGAAGAACCTGAAGAACGGCTTCTGCTGGAACATCACTCCTTGGTCTTCGTGCATATTGGCCAAAACGAGGACGAAGATCGACAGGATTTTAGTGAGGTAGTGCACTTTCGCCTGGTCGTTGTTGACACCAGAAGCATCCCCATGGTACTTGATGATATAGACAATCAAGCGCGACATCGCGTCAAGTGCTTGGAAAGAATAGTCGAACTCTCCAGCGGCGATGCATTTGAGGTAGCTATTGACGCTTGATTCGGCGCAGACACGGAAGAAGAATGAAGACACGTCCTCGACTTTTAGGATGCCTTGCTTGGTCAGCTGGGTAATGTAGGGAACGAAAGCCTTCTCTGGAGAGTGAGAGCGCTGGAAGATAGTGACCCATTGCTGGAACCAGATGAACAACTTCTCCCTGAGCTGCTCCGTCTCCGGCTTCACAGAAGGTTGTCGGATAACAACACCCTCTGAGGCTAGGGCGGTGCTTGGCCTTCTCACTACACCACGAAGGTCGTCCAGGAGTCGTTGAACACTGGCAAAACCGCATTAGCCGAGGACATCAAAATCGCGCAAAGTAAATACGTACTCCTCGTTGGCTTTGCCAGCTTGGGAGAGCTGTCCAAGAACTTCGACTGTGTATGTCAACTGGCTTTGGGATGCGACAGGCGGGTCACTAGACAAACACTCCCGGACGAGACCAGCCGCGAAGCTCTGCAAGGTCGGACGAGGGTCCTGGAACAAGCTCTTGGCCAACTGCTGGTCCTGGAGCGAAGTATTCACGAGGCCACTGCGTAGAAGGGTGACTGTCACCGGGATGTTGAGCTTGCGCTGAATTAATGCACTAATGTCAGTATTGATGTAAGCATGTGTAACGGAGAGCACGAGCCTCGTCCTCAGCATACAAAAGCCAAGTAATAGCCTCCTTGGCAACGTCCTCAAAAGTGTGGCAAAGTTGATCCAGCAGCGCAACATAGATCTCCCTGCCAAGTTGGGAAGACGCCTTGTACAACAGCTGCACGATCTTCTGAGAGATCAACAACGGGGTACGGTGACGGTCCGCCGACTCAGCAGCGATGAATAGAACCTGGCGGACTAAGTGGCGAATATCGTGATTGGAGGGAAGAGCTGAGAGAGATGGGATGGGCAACTGGACGATGAGGCTCTCCAAGTCCCTGACGGTGATCTGACGATATGAGTTCAGAATGAGTGCGCAACATTGGCAATGTGAGACAAACCGTGAACCGCTCCATTGCCTCTTGGTGGTTTAAGGGACCATGGGGGCCCATACCTTGATCAGGTGCAGGAGATGCGTCGTAGATAGCTGGACTAAATGGATCGGCACGAGAATACGGCATCGTCGAACCAGGTCGGCTCAACGTAGTCGGGCGGCGTTTGGGGTCGAGAGCTGCACATACCTTCAGCAACGTATCAGAGCAATAGCTTACAGAGTACTCACAGAAATCTTCATATACGGCAACTTGGTGAGGCTGCAAACCCGTGGCTTTGATACGCAAAGGATCTGGGAGACCAGCCGAGAAATTCGTGGGGGGAGCAGTGGGATCCCAAAACGCCTGCCCATTTCGAAGTTCTCTGTGCCTGCGACGAACTTCATAAGAAGCTGCAAAGCCCTCATCTACATCCGCCACTGCGCGTTCCATGGCAGCTTTCTCGATAGCAGAACACGCGACCTCAACATTGTCGGCTACTAGGATGGTGAGCACCTGCTCGGAGATCACTTGCTCATTGAAACCATGCTCGACGAGGGCCGTGCGCAGGTGTCCACCAAGGTTGCTCTTCAGAGGTTCTTTGCAAGTCACCAAGGCAAGACTTCCGGCAAGCTTCTGGGCCATCAGATGCCCGGCCTTGCGCAGCTTGTCCTCGCTAGCCTCCGTAGCAAAGTCCTTCGTAACGAGCTCACGGGTCGAAATGCCCGCAATCGTAACCGAACGTTCGACAACAGGTACAATAATCTGCAAAAGCCATGGTGAGGGTCCTCAGACATGTCTACTTTGACGACAAAACAAGACATACCTCACGAACAGAGCGATCAACAGCTAGCTGTACAGCCCTCTTGAACGAGTGATTTGCGTGTAAGGGAGCAAGCTGAGGACTGATGATGACACTGGATGCCAAGCCGGCCAAAATTGATTCTGTATGAGCCCCAATCGCCCTTTGACTCTCTGTCGATGCCGTGGAACCAAGTGACATGACCTGCCCTTCGCTCTGCATCGCCCCACCCTCGAACCCATTCATAGGCAATGTGTCAATATCATTAACGTAGTCAGGCAGACCGGGTGCAGGCGCGGCAGCGTCAGCGGTGGGCCTGCTGCGGAGGATGGTAGTCGCTTCGACGGTATCCAGGTCAATCTCGAGAGCTTTGCACAACACCTCGATCTCAAACTTCAAGTTTAACTTGAGATCAGCAAAGTGGTACAGTTCGGCGAGGAGTGAGATGACAGCCATGAGCCACGGGTTCGGGGGCCTGAACACCTTCGATTTAGCACAAGGTTCCACAGTCTTGCACACGAACGGAATGGCCACGATCAGCCGACCACTATCGTAACCTTCTACGAGGAGATCTTTGAAGGAAAGGTTTTTGTGACGAATGGGCTTGTCCCTCGCAAGTGTGATAGTCCCGAGCCAAGACCCGAGGTTCTTCAAGATCGAACGCTCAGAAGTGACCTGCATGGTTTTTTCGCTGTTGAGCATCGCCGCAGACTTCATGAATGTCTCCTGGAGAATGAGCTTGGAGAGTGTTTGCTTGTCGAGAGCATCCAGGAAACGAAGGTAGAGCTGGTGATTGTTGGGTTCTGCACTAATTCGCTGATCCACCAAATAATTGGCGAACCACCTCGCAAATGCATCGTTGAAATGCTCTTTTATCTCCGCAAGCTTCGCGTCGAAGTTGCTCGGTGCGAGGTTGTTAACGATGAAGAGAAACTTGTCGGATAGCTCCTCGGAGGGCTTGACGATCTCACTATCCATCTTGTCGGGTTGGATGGCGGTGAACACTGGGGCTGGGTCAGCCGTGAGACCAGACGATAACCCTCGCATGTCTGCAGTGCTCAATGACCCATCTGCTCCAGCGGCGATCGCGCGATGAATGATAGCCGTAAGGTCGGGACGGGCCTCCATCAAATGCGGGATCCTAAGCAGCGCCTGACAAAGAGGCTGCCACTCCGCAAGACGCGTCTCGAACCTCGCAAGAGCCTGCAATCCGAACTTGAACAAGTTCGTCTCGGGGGGACAGCTCAACGCATCAACGATGTAACGGATGGCTATGCCCAACGGAATGAAATCGACCAGTTCATGATGAATTATGGAACCAAAAAGGTAGCCAGTCATGGCAAGTTCGCGGGCAGGGTAATAGGATTGGAAAAATTTGTATTCGTCGAAAAGGAAGTGGAGCATGCAGGAGAAAGTTTCGTGATCTCTAGGGTCGGAGGATGCTTTGCTGCGTTGAAGGAGGGAGATAACTTCGTCGATGGACGTTTGTTCGTCGTACATTTGTTTGTAGATGGCGTCTACCTCGGCTTCGATCTCAGCGGAGTAGCTGACGACAGCGAAACCAGGCTCAGTGTCTGCGCCCGGCGTGAGGTTCATGAGGCGGGGATGAATTTGGAGGCAGGCATTGCGGACTTCGAGGCAGTAGTCGATGTCCTCGCGGGGCATTTTGGCGGAGCTAAACAATAGAATTGGTGATGTGTGTGGTATGCAACAGGGTACGACACTTACTTGTTGCGGAGGGTGCGCAGGAAAATGGCGATAGTTTGAGGATTGAGAGGCATCGTGCGATTGTCCACGGCAGGATCTGACATTCTCGAGACTTTCTCGCTCTCCATTTTGACTTCCAGGAAAACAATCATGGAGCGAAGGAACTCTGCACCGTGAGCCGTCACGTTATCAGCAAGCCACTTGTCCAGGTTCAGGTACTCTCGACGAGAAGCCAGTCCCGCGACGTCGAGAGCGAAGGTAAAGGGTCGAACTTCCAAGAGATTCTCCAAGATCTGTGGGAGGTCAATACGCGACCTAAGTGGCACAAATTAGTAACCCCTACCTTGAGGTCCTGCGCAACATCTAAAATTCTGGTGATGTTGGACGGGCTTTCGTCATAGAAATCGCGGAAGGCGTCCAAGAGATACGTGGGTTCAATTTGCCAGAGCCGCATGAAAACGAGTTGGTGGTTCGGGTGACCTGCCAAGAACATAGCCAACAGCTTGCGAGAGTATTCGAGACGAATGTCATTCCAATTCTGGTCCTGTAGTGACGCATTTGAGGGCTCAATAAGAAACAAAGGAAGCTAGATGTCATACCGGCACCTGTAGCAAGCCCATGTGGACCAACTCCGCGCTAATCTTGAGTGCCTTGTCTAGCATCTCGCGCACGCAATTCCGAATATCCGCATTGTCTGAATCTGCGAGTCGTACCAGAACCTCGAAGAGGTCCAGAGAATTCCAAGTGTGCCCCTGAACGTTGGCCGCCAGCGACTTGATTGTGGGACTCGCGGCAGTCACGTCCTCCACCGTAACTATCCTACGACCAGGCAGGGATACAAAGTTGAAGGTATCCGCCGGTAAGGATAGGAGGGCATCGAGAAGCTTCAACTGGTACAAAGAGTTGTTCCACGTTCCCCAGAATCCAGTCACGGCGTGGGGTTCAGTATCACGTGGGCAATTTGTGAGGATGGCTATCAGCAACTTCAAGGTCGCAGTATCGACACCGTGGCGATCAGACCAGTCAAACGCTTTGATGACGTTGGCCCAGTTAAGGTTGACATGCTGCACAAAAAGGTAAGAAAACCACACCCATTTATCGTGAAGTCAGGACTTACAAAACTACTCAAAGCCCTCACCAACGCTCCTACGTCACACAAGGTCGTGCCTTCGGCAGCCAGCCGAGCTAGACTTGACATGATTTCTACAACTTGGGCATCCCGCGGAAAATTAGAATCGGAAATGCCGAACCGCAGAAGAAGCGCGCGGACGGTATCGGCATCGCTCGTGATGTCTGGACCCAGCTGAATCAAGGTTTGAACAAGTGATGTACCAGGCGGCAGGCTGTGGAAGTAAGTGCTATTAGTCATGATAGCTCACCAAAATAAAGACACGCATTGTACCTCAAGGTGGGGAAAATGCGTTGCAAGATAGGAGCAACAATCTCTGGACCATACTTGGCTTGTGCAGCCGCGATGAGGGCCTGACGTTGTGTGGCATCCAGCACGGGGGTTTCCGAAGTGGAGTCGGACAACAAGTTTGACATGAGTTTTGCAATCTGCTGAGGGGAGAGATCGGCGTGGTCAAAGGAAGGGTGTTGGCAGAGGGACAGGACAGCGTTTTCAAAGTCGATACGGATGAGAGCAGCGGCTTGCGTGGCAAGCTCCTTTCGGGTAGAACCAGCAATAATAGACGAGGCCAAAACCAGTCTCTCCAATGGACGCAGAGAAACACGATCTACAAATCGTAGGAGATCAAAGTGCCTTAGGGCGTCCCCTTCGCCCTTGTCTACACCGTCACGGAAGCGGTCTGCGAGAAAAGGATCACGGGCAAGGCGCTGAGTTTCTTGAACAAGTAGACGAAAAGTTAAGGCAGTAGAGGTGTCGAATGCAGAGGGAGGAGCGGCTGAAGCTAGACGACCTTGTGAGTGGACTATAAGGCGACGTATGAAATGGAGGTAGGTGTCAAGTCCGTGCTGCTCAGAGAGCTGAGAAGCGGCGCAGCACAATAGGTGTGAGCAATTAAAGAGATAAAATGAGAAGCGTGAGGACGTACCGAACGAATTTCGAGCTGGTTCCTCTCGAAATTATCCTCTGTGAGGGTAGAGAGCAAGAAGACAATTTGAGCCTTCACGATTGTGTGAATGTTGGCGTTTGGAGGATTATCCATCGCCGACGACCTGGCTGAAGACTCCGGGCGTCGATTGACGCTTCCACCAGCCGACGCCGTTTTGGATAGGGAGCACTGTTCGAAGGTAAAACAAGTAGGCCGGGGTACACACCAGCCTGGATTGACAATCTCACTGTTTCACAGGGATGCGCGGGGACCGGTGGTAATATTAAACCTCCGCTCACACTTTGGAGCGGAGATATTATCTGCCGAACAAGCCGAGTTCATTGGCAACACTAGAAACCTTAAACCTACCAAGTACTATTACTACTGCCAGTGCTAGTCTTGACCGCAAACCCAGTACTTAACTCGTTCTATATTGTCATCGGAAAGAAAGATCTTCACCGCCTACAATAGCATCGTCAGGGATGGACGTGCCCTCGTTCCAATCCAGGCAACAGATCTGTCTTATGCTCCTGACTTCCACTGCTGGGCGGGTGCCCCAGCATCTACGATCCAGTTGTTCAAGGACGCCTGTTTAAGCGCAACAATCAATCTAAAGGAAAATGGAACATGACATTGGCCCCCTACCTGTGCAGCCATCTTGTGGTAGCTTGTGGTGGTAAGAGGTGTTGAGTGAAAAATGGAGTTGGTCTCATGTATAGGAAATATACGTACCACGAGGGTGGGCTCTAGAGTGGCTTCCTTGGTGATATTCCAAGAAATAAGAGTTGCTTACCCGTCCATCATTAGCCCTCCCGAGTCCTACACCGAGCATCCGTCTATCGACGGCTTGCCTCATTCCATCCAGCATCATCCCGTCGCCCATGCCCTCCCACTCTGCGCCTTCGCTGCTCATCCAATCGTTCTGGGACCTAAGTGCCCCACGGCACCGTGTCAGTGGGATTTATATGATAACCTGGGGGCGCCTGCATGTTCAACTTGAAACATCCATTCATGGCCATATTTATAAGCCTCCGTTTCATCTCCACTACTAAGATCAGATTTTCCAGATCCCTCGCTGATTATCCCACTGATATCATGCGATGAATAATATCAATATGTGTATACACATGCCCGCCTGAACTTGGATAGATACAGATCGGTCCTCGAGAACTGCTAAGTTCCCCCCCTCCCCCCTCCACCCCAAACCCGACCCGAATTCATCACCAAAGTTGCCATTGCCATCTCACACGCCATGTCACGCCCTGCCAGTGTCTACCACGCCCTCTTCCTTACAGAGAAATTCGGCACCTTCAAAGTCGGACCTAAAGAATTACCCACCCCTGGACCTGGAGAGATTATCGTCAAAGAGATCTCCGTCGGACTGAACTCCATCGATTGGAAGATCCAGGCTACTGGGTTCCAGGTTACAGAATACCCTGCAATCTTAGGTCAGGAGGCTGCGGGGGAAGTTGAAGCTACGGGTGAGGGGGTAACTAGGTTCAAGAAGGGGGATAAAGTGTAAGTATGTTTTGGCTTCGCCCTGTAGTAGGAACATAACATTTGTTCCCTTAGGGTGGGAGCCTTTAGTTAACCTGATGGTCGTTCTAGATTCCACCGAGGGACACTAAAAAACGACTACGCTACCTTCCAGGAATACGTCCTCGTCCCAGCCGAGATAGTATCCAACGTGAGATCTCGACACCGACATTCTCTCGAGCCAACACATCTCAATCTCCAGTGCCCTAGCTTCCATCCAATATCACTCTCGATCAAGCAGCTTCCCTCTCGCTCTGCGTCGCTACAGTAGTTATCCCACTCTACTCCCCGTCCCCTACTGGGATCGGCTTCAAGGCACCTTGGGACGGTGGGCGTGCTCAGTTCACAGGACAACCCGCACTCATTTTGGGAGGTGCTACCTCTGTCGGGCAGTACGGTCCGTCATGGTCACATAGCATCAACCCACTTTACTTTCTTTGATTCTGGAAAGACTCGCACATTCATTCCCATCCAATTCGCCAGAGTCTCTGGCTTCTCCCCAATCATAACCACTGCTTCCCCACACAACGCCGCCTTCCTCGAATCCATCGGTGCGACCCACTTGATTGATCGCAACACCCCCGCCTCCTCATTCGCCTCCTCCATCGCGAGCATCACCACTCTCCCTATCCCGTTCGTGTACGACGCCGTCTCATACGAGGACACACAACAGCAGCTTGGATACGACACTCTTGCAGAGGGTGGGCACATCGTGATCGTGCTGCCTCCGTCGATCAAGGAGACGCAGGGAACCAGAAAGAAAATCGTGAGAGTGTGGGGGAGCGTGTATGTGCCTGAAAATCGGGAGATCGGGAAGGCGCTTGTGAAGCATCTGCCGGGGCTGATCGAGGCGGGGGACATTGTGGTATGCGTTTTTGTCATTATCGTCATCATTTCGTCTCTATTTGCGTTCATTCTTCCTCGGTGTGAACCACTGATTGTGACGTTTTTGCGTCGATGCAGCCGAATCGAATCGAGGTCATACCTGGCGGTTTGAACGGAGTCCAGCCTGGTTTAGAGAGACTGAAGAATAACCTTGTCAGTGGTAGGAAGCTGATAGTTCATCCCAGGGAGACTGTGACGACGTAAGGATGAACCATTTGCGGAGTATAGGATACTGGACACAAATTGCAGTGGTCCCCCGCCAACCAGTGTCTGACACAAAGTCTCAGGGTAGCGTGGAAGCGCTCAAGCGTTCACTGGACCTCAACACTGAGCATGTGCTATAGTTCGGCAGATAAATGCATTCCTGGACCCAATAACCCAAACTTCGAAGATGCTGCCAGTCCCTCACTTTATCACAGTTCAATGTTCAACCTCTCTTGATTCGAATGGGGAAATATGATCACATCCTGACATTGACTGGTCCCGCCCAATTACAGTCCAATTATCCATATCATTGACAGTGGCATACTGATGTCGAATATGCTTGATATCAGATTAAGTTTGTTTGCCAATGCGATTAAGATCAGCCATCCAAATACCAAATCACAACTGTCGACAGCACGGGTTAGCATCTAGGGAGCAAAAGTTTACACTTCGAAACATTACAGACGACAGGAGAATTCAATACGTCCCAAAACAGCACTTCGACCCATAAATTCAATTAGCTCTGAGAAGGATATTGTGCCCCTTGCTGCACCTGTGCCATACTCGTCCGCTATGCCATAATAAAAAAGTTAGTTCGTCAGCAAAATCCTCCTAGTACACACGTGACCTTACCTGTATAAGACTTTGAAGCCTCATCGCCTGATCCATTTGCTCCTGTGTGAAATGCGGGCCGGTAGGTACGACGGGGAAATAATGGGCGGGAATACTGCCTGCAGGTCGGGGCATCGCGTTCCCGGGAATCTGGGCTGCCTGCATCGGCTGTTGGGGCTGAGCCTGGGCAGACGGCGGTCGCGGGGACGTAGCACTAATACCAGCGTTCGAAGGTGTGACGACGTTTCGTGGGGGAGAAGCCTGCTGTGTGACGCTGACGCCGGGCGAAGACGTAGCTGCGCGGGACTGGTACGGTGGGGAGAGGTGCGCACCGGCAGGGAGACCATTCACAATAGGCTGAGGTGTACCATGTGCTTGGGCTTGGGCCTGTGCTTGGAACTGAGCATGCGCCTGCGATTGGGCAGCGCGCGCTTGCGCTGCTTGGACTTGGAGAATTTGCTGGGGTGACATACGGGCCGCTCCCGCCGCTCCCATAGGAGTAGGTATGCGTTGTTGTGAGATGTTAACTTGCGGGACGGGCGGAGCTCGGATTTGAGGGACAGCTTGGGCAGGTTGGTTAGCTAGTCGAGGAGTACCGCTCGCTTGCTGTGGCTGCTGTTGCTGTTGTTGCTGTTGTTGCTGCTGCTGCTGTTGTTGTTGTTGAGCTACCGCTGCTGCGACCTGTGATGGCTGCACACAGTACGAGTGAGAAACGATAAATTACATCGACGGACATGAAAACTGACCGCTTGTGTACGCAGTAACTGCTGTCTAGCAAGATCTTCCTGTCTCCGACGGTTGAGCATATCCTGCTGTTCTCGGGACTCTTTCTCCGCTTTCATCCGACTGAGCTCAGCAGGCGTGAGCTTTGGCATCTTGCTATACTGTCCGTGTGTGTCGTGGATATTTGGTGGTTTCCTCTGGTTCACTGTAAATTAAGCAAGAGAGGAAAACACCCCAGATGAAAACGAGAAAAAACAACGCAAAAGAAAATAAAAACATACCGCTAGCAGCCTTCTGCGCCGCTTCCCTTCTTTTCCCCGCCTTCCGGATCGTCTCATACATGAGGGTATGCCGTCGCCGCTTCATCATATCCGAACTCAGACCCCCACCCGCCTGGTTTTGAGTAACATTAATGCTCGCGAGGCGCTTCACACCGCGTGTGGTCATCTGGACTGGTTGCGAGGACGAGGGCGTAGCAGGCGGCGGCGTCCCATCCACCCCCGCAGGCGAACTCGCGTCTACATGTCCGCCCACCCCGCTGAGCCGCCCAGTCGCCATAGCACTACCGAACTTGAGATTCCACCGCTCGAAGCACTCCCAGGTCGTCCGCCTATCAATCGAGATCGTCACCCGCGCAGAGTTGAAAGACTCCGCGACAAGCGTCCAGTTGGATGGGTATTTATCGACGAGGGATTTGAGTAAAGCGTCTTCGGTGGCACTCCAGGCGTGTTCTAAGCGCTTTTTGTTGTCTTTCGGAGGGTGGGGAACGATGGTGCCCCCGATTAGTTGTGGCTTGACGCCATCGAAGAGTTCTACGAGGAAAAAAATTGATGAGACATCATTCATTAGACGCCCTCCTTAGAAGAAGTCCAAGCTCACCAGAAAGATGCTCCTCAGAGATCTTGCTCGACGAAGCCTCAGCCTCCGTAACAGCCGGCTCCTCCGGAGGAAACCACCTCCCCTTCCTCCATCTCTTCGCAGGTTGCAAAGGACCCAGCAATGTAGGCTTACAGAACATGAATTTACCCATCGGTGCCATCTTTGTATACCCGGAGTCATCGACACGCCTGTTGTCCTCCCGCTCAGATTTCTTGTCAGACTTCTTCTTGGATTCAGAGCCAAAGGGAGCAAGGTCGGGAATACCGAGAAGCTGGAGATCGGGGAAGAGGTCGGAGAGGTCGGAAGCATTGTGTGTAGGGCCGAGACTGGGGGAATGCGGTTTAGAGTCCTCGGTGGTAAGATCTGAGAGAGCTTTAACGAGGTCGAGATCGTCATTGTCCACAAACAGCTTCTTGACATCAGAGTATGCCAACTTTTCCCTCAGCGGTGCATACAATTTCGACTTCGACACATGCTTGCTCGAGCCAGGCACTGGGTGGTTATCGATTGGGAGTTCGGAGCCCTCCAGCGATCCCAAAACAGGATCATTCGAGTTTAGCTTCAGCGCCACAAGATCGACGACCTCCGTTTTCGTTGTCCCACCCTCCGCATCCTGTTCCAACTCCCCCTCCCCGTCAACCTCCATCGCATCCCCAGCCCCTCCCCCACTCTCATTCTTCAACGCCGACGAATCCTCCACGTCCTCCAACTTTGGCTTAACACTACCCTCGGGCCCCATGCTTGGCCTCTGACTGCTCTCCCCTGATTCACCCGACCCTGACCCCGATCTCGACCCACTTCGCTCCAGCGCCTCCTCAAGCGCATTCCTCGTCTCCAGTGGATCAACGATATCCCTCTGCTCCACCTCCCCATCGTCATCCTCGTCCCCCGATTCCTGATCGCTGTACGCGTTCTCTTTCTCCCCTTGTTCACCGCTGGCTCCGTCTACGTCCATGTCCTGTTGCCGTTGCTGTTGCTGGGAAGGGGTAGATGCGGCAGTGGAGGTTCGAGGTCGCTTCCAGTGCATACATATACCGAGCTTGATGCGCTCTTCTCGGGTTTTGGCTTCGTGCCATTCAAGGACGGCGGTGGAGAGATTGAAGGCCAGGACATGTTTCCACTTACGTTCCTCGCGGAAATCGACGCGTATCCATTTCTGTCGTGATTGGATGGTATGAGCTTGATGGTTTACCAGTAAAACAGTAGTGGCCCAAAAAGTACAGCGGAAAGAGGGAATATAGAAAAGACAAGAACGCTCACCATCTCATCCAAGAGATAATCCCAATGCGTTTTAGTCATCCCCCCAAGATTTCGTTGTTTCTTAGGTTGTCTGTAACTCCATTTTGCAACATTTTCAAGGGACTCGACGCGTTCCAGAGTGCGCATAAGCCTCAGCTCCGTCATCGCGACCTAAAAAGAAGAGCCAACTACATTCAACACACTCGACACCGACAACAAAAATAAAGCATACTTACACCCCAATCTTTCGTACTGAGACACTTGGCAGCCCTCGATACCTTCTTATGAATGGGGTTCGCGCGCACGAGCGCGCCCCACTTGACGAACCCAATCGGTGCCCACTCTTCCTTACTTCCCTTGTTATCCGCTTTATCCTTGTCCTTCTTTTTCTGTTTCGAAGATCTACCCTTGCGCAAATAATCAGGCGGAAGAGCTTTGAGAGGCGGCAGGTTGTAGGCGGGGTTGAAGTGGTGCCTTTTGGTCCCTGGGGAAACTTCTTGTGATGTTTCTTCGATACCTTCGGCGTCGGGGTCTTCGAAGCTGAAATCGGGAAGGGCGGGGGCGGGAGAGGTAGGTGTGGGTATGAGGAGGGAGGGTTGGATGGTTCCAACGTCCACAGCGGTGCGGATTACCATGGGACGCTGGCTAAGAGGTTCGGGCGAGGGCGACACGGCAACGATGAAGCTGGTGACGGTATCGTGATTGACTTCTCGTTGTAGGAGCATGGGAGAAGAAGGGGGGTGTATTAACTTGGGAGACGATTCGAGGACGTCTTCCATGGCCTCCGAGGTGTCCATCTCGTGCGTCTCGCTGACTGCCGGTCCAACACTCACACGCTGAGGGGACTGCGACAGCATAGGCTGAGACTGGCAAGGTGAACTTCGTCGTGAAACGGTGGAGCTCCGATGAGCAGACGACGATACAGGACGCGACGGCGAACGCGATGACGAATGCAAATCTGTCTGTGTGTCGAGCGGCACTTCTTCCTCCTTCCTCTCTTCCTCTTCCTCCTCCTCCTCTTCCTCCTCCTCTTCCTCCTCCTCCCCCTCTTCCTCTTCCTCTTCCTCTTCTTCCTCTTCCTCCTCCTCCTCCTCCCCCTCCTCCCCCTCTTCCTCTTCCTCTTCCTCCTCCTCCTCCCCCCCTATTTCTTCTTCTTTTTCTGCCTCCTCCGCTTCCGGTTCGTCATCCTCTCTAGGTCGCTTGCGAGATGGTGTAGACCAAGACAGCGCAGGCGACTCGGCTACTTCAGAATTATCCGTGATACCGTTAGGTTCAACCTCCTTGGCCCCTTCTTCCCACACGGGTGACTTGATACGAGCAGGCGACGCAGGTGGTTCGGACATCGGAGAATCGACCTCGGCTGGTTCTTGTTTCTCCGTTTCTTCGACGATGTCTTCCGGAGGAAGTGGCGTTGACGGAATGAATAGCTCGCTGTCAGGTATATTAGACACCATGCCTGATTCTGGGCTGTCAAGAATGAGTGCGGGTTGGAACATTCGGCAACGCCGCACGGAGAGTGATGAATGACAGCTGGCATGGAACGTACCGCGGCTACTTACTTCTTGTGAAGATCGAACATGTCCAGAAACTCTCTTAACCCTTCATCCTCGTCCTGGCCCTCGTTCCCGTCATCTACTGCGTCTAGCGAGAGGACAGATCCTGCTTGATGTCTCCTTTGCATCATGTGATACATCTGCCGAAGAAGCTCATTTCTCCGTTGTGCGATTGCTCTATATCATCGTGTCAAGAACGGCGCGTGGTAGTGAGTTGGGGGGTTAATTGCAAGGACCACCGAGATAGTAGTGATGCTTACTCGAGCTCAGCCACACGTTCTGCTACTAAAGACTCTGTCGCCTCCGAGAGCATGCTACTGAGAAATTGAGAGAACGTTCGTGTGTCCTTCGTGCTGTCCAAGCTGTGGTACGTGACGTCGGACGAAAGTCAGTTTGCTGCAGAAGGTTCGGATGTGTGTGTGTCGTGGATGTCGGCTACCACGACGACGACGCGTTCGTGAATAAGCCTTTTACTAGTGGCTGCTGTCCAAAGGGGTGAGCGAGTTAGGCGGCGGTGGCTGGGGGAGTAGTGTTGACATGTTGACATTCCTCTGGTGATTTGTCGCGTTCTTTGATTCCCACCACCGACCCTCCGACGTGAAATTAACTTTTCCCGGCCTCACCCTGTGGACGACAAAGAGACGTTGAATAGCAATGCAGGCTACAGGTCATCATGCTATCGCATTACAGAGGTCCGTCTTCGCCGCGCGGACTGTCCTCCGTAGGAGATGTACGTCCCTCCAAATCTCTCTGTTCTTTCCTTCCGTTTACACTAGCTACGCTGGCAGATCTGCACCAGACGGGGGCCCGCTGCGCCATCACCAATCTCGAGATGCCCGCAATGTCACCTACAATGACCGAAGGCGGTATCGCTTCCTGGAAGACAAAGGAAGGTGCATCCTTCTCTGCGGGTGAGGTGTTACTCGAAATTGTAGGTACTCGTTGTTCCTTCTCCGTGGGACGCGATTTCACAGTTGAGCTGATGTACCCGCGACAGGAAACGGACAAGGCGACGATAGACGTGGAGGCACAGGAAGACGGTATTCTAGGCAAGATCTTGGTGCGTTTGTGCTGTTTCACAGCTGCGCGCCATGCATGCCCTTGCACACACGCTCACACACACAATTCCAATTACTCAGGCTCCAGATGGTACCAAAAACGTCCCCGTCGGCAGAGTCATCGCGCTCCTCGCAGAAGAAGGCGACGACATATCCAACCTGGAAGCGCCCGAACCAGTAGCTCCTTCCAAACCCGACTCCTCAGCTGCTTCCTCAGTCTCCCTACCCCCACCGTCCCCAACGGCCTCAACGCCCCAACCTATCCAGCAATCGGATGGACACCCACACCATCCGACGCATTCCAAGCACTTGCTGCCCTCTGTTATTCGTCTGCTCAGAGAAGGTGGTATCACTGATGCGGGGGTCATTAACGGGACTGGTGTACGAGGTATGCTGACCAAGGGAGACGTCCTGGCGTATCTTGGAAAAGCGTCGAATCCGCTCGGTACATACAAGCCACCAAAGAAGGAAACAGCAGCACCGGCAAAGGCAAAGGCAGAGTCTGCGAAGGTATGTCCCTTTCCTATGTCATCATTTCGAAAGTACATTTCTCTCTTTTGCAGCCTTTGGATGGCGCGGCTATCCGCCACTTAATTGTATCAGGGCTCGCAGCCAAGATGAAGCCAGCACCACACGGTGATTCTCTTGCTCTCTCTGGCATCGACCAATACTCATTGGCCTTGACAGCCCCATCAACACCAGCTTCATTCGACTCGATCGTCGCAGACTACCTTCCACCTGCACCTAAAGCACCCGCACTGAGCACGCCTATCCCACCTGCCACATCCAAGTCGGGGGATAGCACCAAGGCGTACTTTGATGGGCTATTTTAATCATTTGACCACTCTTTTACACACATCTTAGAATTCTTCGCTGCTATGGGTCTGTTAGGACGCCCTGCACATGAATATGTGAACATTTGGACACGCTCCGGGGATCAAGAAGCGACTGCTTCGTCCAATGCCATACACTGAGAGTACAATGAGACCACACCTACGAACGGTTGCTACGACTCACCCTAAATTCAATAAACGAATCCGAAGTCCCTCCTCCCTTCGCTCTTGGCACAGGGACTAAAAACTGCAAGCTAAGAAGTCCCCCTTCTTCAATCCGCAAAGACGTCTTCGTCGAGCTTTGAAGGGCGCGTGCGGTGCGCGAGATATGCGCGAAGCGATAGCTTTTTGTGGATTGTGAATTTGTAAGAAGTGATTGAGTGAGAATGGACACAGCACGGAGGGGAAGGGTCTATTACCTCACTGTCAGAGACCGCGAACACTCGAAAGTTTCCAATACCTCTTTATCATTCGGGTAGTCCATCTACAAAACACGTTTTTCGAGTCAGAGATAGTTCTCCCACCAAATGCGAAATGAACCGAGCCAAAATGCGAAATGAACTGAACTCGTACCTCAGTACTCCCAAAAGCCCCTGAGGCCGTAATGCGGAACAACGGTTTCGACGGGCCTCCTGTACCTCCGGCACTCCCCCTTCTTCCCCCAGTACCTCTTCCAACATCTAGGGCCGGATTACTAATGAAGGTGATCTTTTCACAGGAAGGATCAAGTTCGGATAGTGCATCCCGAAGCCACGATGAAGACTACAAATGCATCCAACCGTCAATTAGATACGTGACGAATGAAACGTTAGTTCGTGACTCAGGCCAGGAGTCGACTAGTCAGAGGTCGATGTAACGCTCCACGAGTGCAATAGGGTACAAGAAAGGGGAAAAAACTGACCTTGAATATGATCTTCAAAACCCTACATGAAAAGTCGGATCCCGAGAAAGTTAGAAACGAGAGAAAACAAGAGGGTAAAACACGTAGGCATGCGGTAAGTCACGCAGCCAGCACGTGTAAGATATACCAAGCACTGACGTTTGATCGCCGTCAAACGGAAGCTCTATATTGGGTTCTGGGTCAAACGTTGAGATCTCGCATGTCGTCGTTGGTCCTGACGCGTCCTCGGCACTATTAGAAATTAGGCATTCGTCATTACCTTACCGATCAACCAGCCAAGGCAAGTGAAAATGGAAAGTTGCGGAAATACGGGAGCAAGGCAATGCAGCAAACAACAAGGAACGAGGGGATGGGTGATAATGGAAGGGGAAGCAAGATACTTACAGTGAAAGCGTCAATGGATATCCGGATCCTCCATATGAAAGCCGCATGCTCGTCCTTTTTTCATTCCCTCCGCCGAAATACTGTTCGAGCCTGTTGGGCGCATTCGCATTATCCCGGTTATTCGACCAAGCGCCCCTGCCACCCCTCCCATCTCCGCGTTCTTCATCGGACGCATCGTCTTCCCTCCTCCACCTCTTCCCTTTGGACACACCAGAAGAAGAGGAAGAAGACATATTCGCAGTCCCGAAGATGTTGAGGCACTCGATGAGTGTTGTTAGCGGGATCTCGAACGTCGTCGAGGACGAGTCTGCATCCTGCTCTGATGCTTCTGAGAGCTGGGAGGATGCGGTGCGAGCATTGTCGGTCGTATAACTCCATTCGTCGAAGTGATCTCGATAGATGTATGATGTTGCTGTGAAGATTCAGTTTTTTTTTCCATCGTCGCGTTGATTCAGACGAGGAAACGCCGTGCAGCAAGCAGGCAGGCAGGCAGGCTAGCACACGTACCAATCAAACAATGGGCTTCTTCAACGGTGACGATCATGTCCATTCCTGCGCCCGATGCGAGCGTAACGGATGCACGCTTGTACAACGAGCATTACATCGATTTAGAATTACTATCCGAAGTTCGAGACTTTGATTAATCACATAAAGGGACTCACGTTGGAGAAGTTGATGCCCTTTAAGAGCGCTGAAAAGTATCTCACGTCGCGAACAGACGCTGTTAGGACCTAGATCAACAGTCATGGGGTTGTCACAATGGTTGTACTGAGCGCTGGCGGGTCAGCTTTACCGGTTTGGCTTCTTCAACCTGGCTCTGGGACATAAGCGTCTCGGACATGGTTTGAAAGAAACCGAAGCTAGATAAGTATAGTGAGATTCTCCTGAAGCCTGAAGCAAGTTGAAGCTTGGTCCAAGTTCAAATCTGACCGTCTGAATCTGAATCGCGACACGCCCATCGCATCACGTGGCTGGAAAGGCAGCATCCACACTTGTCACTCGCTGCCACTGCTGCGGCGCGAGAATAGCGTGTAATTTCGGTTCAGAGTGTTCCACGGTTCAATACCACGATAGAGCTTTATCGCCTCCATAATACGTTCCACGCCCTCTCCCCTACAGTTGGAGTCGAACACCAAGTTCATCTACATCAGTAACCTATGCGCCTCACAATCTTGAATCAGACCCAAGACAGCCTACTTTGTGGCTTTGGAAGTAACAAAAGCGACCAACGTATCCTCCTAATCTCATCTTTCTCCAAAAGTGTCGAATTCTCGCCGAATTGTAACTCCCTCCGCTTCTCCAAACGCTCTCGGGACACTACTTCTAAAGAACTACTTCGCGACATCACTGATGGTCCAAGCCCAGTGGTAATTAAGCTGGCCATGGCACTCGGTGCAAAGTGGAAGCGCGTGAAAGTGGAAGGAGACTCGCCTTGGATTATGTATCATAATCGGGTTCGTAGCGTCTCATGGCTCAAGCGCCCAAGTTGGCATTTGAGTTGTCCTGATTGCTTTGTTCAAACAGATATCCCGTAAACGTCATGCCTTGGTCGTATTCCCGCACAGAGACACCTCGTGTTTCCTCGCGAGTCTTCCAGATTCAGCACCCCTTTCGTCTCTGATGCTTCCAGGTGAGTCCCTACGCATGTCCCAACTTCTTCAAAGGTCCTTTGTTTTAAACCCGTCGCATGGGATGCAGGCACACACGAAACGATGGCATTCTATGGCTGGCCTATATCGCAGTGCCAATCAACCGAGTCCCCATTAGCTATCCAGTTACATTCTGGCATTCGCGTCATCGACATCCGGCTCTCTATCATAGACAATCGACTCATCTCATACCACGGAATAGTCCCCGAACGTACCCCGTTCCCTGATATCCTTCGGACATTACATACCTTCCTCACCTCACCCTCGACGGCTAGTGAGACAGTCGTGGTCTCTATCAAGCAGGAAGACTCCAACACGCATCTGTTTTCTAAACTCGTCCGAGAGGACATCATAGCTTCCCCCGGAGGATTTCAACTGTGGTT
This sequence comes from Paxillus involutus ATCC 200175, assembly GCA_000827475.1. NCBI lineage: Eukaryota > Fungi > Basidiomycota > Agaricomycetes > Boletales > Paxillaceae > Paxillus > Paxillus involutus. The sequence continues at coordinate 259,200 of KN819331.1, forward strand.
TCTGGAAAACCGAATACCCAAGCTTGGAGAAGTCCGAGGCAAAGCCGTCATGTTCAGTCGGTTCGGAGGTAATGGATATGGTTGGGACAATGGTGCCATTGGGATCCATCCGCCCCTTTGGCCGGATAGTGAGAAACACGGGTTCCATTGGTATTGCCACGGGACGCTTGTCCGAACTCAAGACTGGTACGTCCGCACCAACTACCGCATCTCCCTAAACACAACATCTCGTTATCGCTACCCCCTACTAAACATGTGCCATGCGTCTACCTGCGTGCAGTGATTCTCGTGACTTACCACATGACCCAACAGGTACGCGATCCCGTCATTTTTATCCATACCCGAAAAAACCTCGCTATCAACGGAGTTACTCACACCGCCTCCTGACTCCCTAATTCCAACGCTCTCAATCTCATTCATGTCCGCTTCTTCGATACCCTTCGCCTTTCCTCCTGTCGTTGCTCGTGGATTTGGGTGGCCGAAGTGGGGTCTGGGGTTCGAAGGCGTGAACGCCCGAGTTGGGAAATGGCTACTGGATTTACTGAGCAATGATGCGGACAATGACCAACTCTCCTCACGCTCGTCGGATCCTGATCCTCCAGAATATACCCGATCAGAAGTACACGACTCATTCTCGGTCTCCCGCTCAGACGCCGCCCCGCGGATAAGAGGGTGGGTGCTGATGGATTACTTCGAAGATCCCATGGAGCAAGGCCTCGTACCTCTATTTGTGGAATGTAATTTCAGATGGCGAAGGGCTGGTGAAGAGGGGTGGTGATGCCAATCTATCGCTCGCTTGCTGGCGTGCAATGTTTTTTGTCTCATCGGCTCGATCTGTCAGGTATCGGTAATCGCGGATCCTGCGGTATGGCGTCCTACTTTTGGGCACGGAAAGGCCACGGCTATGAGGGTGGGCTGGTGTTCGTTTTCTTGCCCTGGGCCTGCGGTTGCCGGAGATGTTGTGGATCGACCTCTCCAAAGTCGAGGCTAACGACGTGCGCATGTGCGCAGGCCCATCTCAACCGCATACTCTCCGTGTTCCCGTTGTGGCCGAGTGGCAGAGACATGGTGCCATCAGGTGAATCCCGCAGCAACTGTTGCGCCTGATTTTCATTTTGGGATTTTGACTGCCTTCAAGCTTCAAGCTTCAATGACATGGCAGACTGCGAACTAACCATGGATTTGTGCACGTACATACGTTTGCATTTAGGGGCCGGGAACGAAGAAATTGGCCTGCTACAGGGATAAGCTTGTTAGACAAGTGTTAGTGAGGCCTAGTAGTGTGTTGTATGTATCCTTGGATGAAAACGTGTCAGGCTCTTGCAAGTCTGCCACAGGTTCATTCAGGTTCTGTCACCACTGCATTCACTCTGATCACGAACTACGTCCACATCAGAACTGCGGCAACACCACAAACTGGGTCGACAAAGACAACATACGGATGCCGTATTTCAACTTTATCTCCATTCCGTAGTTGCGTTCCTTCTCGGATAAGTAAGTGTCTTCTACATCTCCTACCCCATTTTACACATGTACCCTGTTCCTTGCGCAAGGCTGAGACTGTGAGTCTATCTCCCGTTGCGGGCCAGTGTCTGGACTCTGGCGTCTCGTGCACGAACCGCGGCCATATACTGTGTCTTCGAAATTGACCGCCAATTCATTCACCCATGTCATATTTACAGCATCCGCCTCGTTGTAACTTCAAGTCTGCCCCGCGGCTGGCGTCGTTTCCTTCATCCGATCACTCGGCAATTTCAGCGCGCAGCTCTTGGCCCTGAGCCTCGCGCCTCTCGTACTAGGTTAAATATCAAAGGTAAACCGTAAGCAATGGCCCAATTACCATCTCCTTCCAACCACCCCCAATCCACATCCACCTCCGCCGCCTCTCCTGCGCTTCCCTCTCTTGGAAAGTTTCCTGTTCTTCAAGAACAGCTAGAGTTGGCCATGGTAGCACCTTCCAAATCACGCTCAGTGGCAGTATATTGCGCTGCCTCCTTCGGACACCAGAAAGCCTTCCAAAAGGCTGCAGTGTGTGAGTCTTTGCTCGTTCATCATGTGTTGGGGTCACACGACACAACATCATCGTTATATCGTCGTCATCATGCGATTCATTCATATAGGCCGCGTAACTGACAATGCCCCACTTTCATTAAACTAGCTCTAGGACATGCGCTCGTAGCCGCAGACCGACCCCTGGTATACGGGGGTGGCAATAGCGGCATCATGGGCATCGTATCCGGTGCAGTCGCCAACTCGGAAGGCGGAAAAGTCACGGGTATCATCCCGTACGCTATCCTCGCTGCTGGCGGCGAGAAAGACAAAGGCAATGGGCAAGTAAGATCGAATTCGATCGCTGAAGTGTTGAATGAGAAAAGGAGTGGCGAGGTACGTAATGCGGGTCTTCGGGCCTTTGCTATGACGTTATTCATACTTCGGAATGCTGATCCGGTCCACCTCTCCGTGCACGCTGCCCATTGTCGACAGATGGAAACCGTAAGTGTCCTGTGTTATGACCTAGCCTCCTTGCGCCCTCGCTAACGAACGCCGCTTCGACACTATTTTTTTCCCATCAGATCGTCGTCGACTCGATGCACGAGCGTAAAATTGAAATGGCAAAACGTGTAGGTGCCTTTGTTGGACTGCCTGGTGGATTCGGCACGTTTGAAGAGGTGTGTACCCTCGCTTATGGTGTGACTGTGGTAATGTCATGTAATTGATCTTGCTTCACTAGATCCTGGAAGTTGTAACTTGGAATCAGCTTAACATTCATAATAAACGTGAGATACTCTTTTTGATCATCGGCCTTGCCCGCATCACCAGTCTCTCCATCCTGCACACTTTCTAACATGCAACACGAGAACAGCCGTTATCGTTCTAAACGTTCTATCATATTACAATCCCCTCCGCGACCTCATCAAGAACGGTGTCCGCGAGGGCTTCATCCGACCCCAAAACGAAAATCTCGTCGTCTTCGTCGAGGGCCCAGCTGACCCCGATGAACACGAGGACTATGACTGGGGCACGGCAGCTCTCAAAGCCATCGATGCATGGGAGCACGACAAAGTGTCCACCCTAGCTTTCTACTGGACCAAAGACGTTGACAGCAGCAACATCGGCAAGGGGGAGTCCAATGGGAATGGGAAGGCAGGAATGCACGGGCCAATGATTCCGGGGCTACATGGCTTACATGGTCTCAAGCTTACGAATGGGTGGTTTAAGAGGGTGTGGCATGTTCGGTCGCGTTCAGAGCAAATATGAATTTTACTTTTTTTCCCATCCTTTTTTATTGCGTATAGACGTGTACTCGTGTTGGCCATGACATTACGACAAATACAGGTAGACGACGATCTTCATTATTTACCTAAATGTAAAATCACGTATTCATGTCTTTTGTCACGTCGATCACACTGGCAAGTACAGGATATGAATCATTCATTAGACTTCCATTAATCCATGCATAGATGTGACGATCAAAGCTCAGCACTCAGGAGTAGAGTACTCAGGTCTGGGCAGGTGGCTTTCCGAAAGCGGGCTCGATCTTACGGTTGGCGTCCACGAAGTTCACGTCAACTTCCCGCACGATAGTCCCGCACATCCGAACGTCATTCACGAACACCCACAATATCACCATGTATCACATCACATCACATCACAATAAAACTCACCTCTCCAAGCGCCTTGAGCACTTCATCATCTTCCGCAAAGAAGCTCAGGGACTGATATGCAGCATCCACATCCGTGTCACCTCCGTACTCCCTATGCTCCTCGTTTTTGTTTGCGGTCCTTGAAGAGCGGGGAAGAGCGGGAGTGGATGAGTGCTGGTTTGGGGTATTTTAGCTTTTTGGCTACGTCTCTGGTGAGTCGGAAGTAGGGATCTTGGTCGATGGCGCAGGGGATGAGGCATGAGATATTAGAGGCTTTGCCAAAGATTTGGGGGAAGGAGTTGCAGAACGATGGTGCGGCTTGGATGGAACAGAAGTGTATCTTGCCGATATTGTCTCTACGTTGACGAGTCCGAGTACGCCATTCATTATGAACCCTCGACAAGGGACGATGAGGGGACTCACGAGTCGGTGAAGCCAAATGTGGCCTTTGATTGGTTATAGGAATCTTCACAACATTATGGTAGAAAGGACCACCGACAAAGTCTAGGTTACGGAAGATGAATGTTTTCTTGACATCGAAGCCGACGACGACGACGTCCTTGGCGTTGCTTCGCGAGAATCTTCGTACATCCTCGATTTTGAGCTCATGCTTGAACAAGAATTTCTCATCGTCTGATCATCTAGCGATGAATAAGTGGAAATAAGAAGGCGAGGGAACGACCGATCCGTCAGTTGGATGACTAGTGGAACGTCGAAGACGTCCAAGATTTCATCAAACTTCCTACAATAACGAAAAGATGCCAAAACAATCAACACCATCGCACCCCACCCACAAGCACCCCACTCACCGATGCGAGAAAATCATTCCTTTCCTTAGAAGAGTTGAAAGGCACTCAGACATCCAACGGTACGACGACGGGGATGGTGGCGAATTAAGCGAGTGTAACTACAGTTATTCCCCGGTGACTGAGGGAAGTGCGCTTAGTTGAGAGTGTAGGTAAATGTGCTCACGATGTTCCTCAACGCACAGATCAATCAGATGCGGACTGGTCCAGTTCGTGGGATTAGCTACTCGCCATTGTGGAAATTTCCGAAGCTGCTGAAGCATTGAAGGAGAGGAGTACCAGTGGCGATACTAGACACTCAAAGGGGTTGCCCGAAGGGCTGTTGGAATTTCGCGCTACGTCGACATTGCGTCGACATGTCCACTTTTCACTGGGCCCGGTGAATCCCGAGCAGCGGCTGTTGCGCCTGATTTTCGATTCGGGATGTCGACTTCGTACGGTTTTTCAAGTTTCTGAGTCAATGACATTGCAGACTACTAGGGATTTGTGCACGTACATACGTTTGCATCTGATAGGGAAGTTCAATGTTGAAAACAGCCGTGGTTTTGACATGGTTTTGAGCGTAGCTTTGGAAGTGATTTTTTGCCTGCAGAATAGTTTTTGCGAAAAAAATTCGCTCAAAACTCATTTTCAGAGACATGAAGTACTCAGAACTGACTCGAGCTCTACGTGTCCAAGGACTCCCGTTGGATTAGTTTATTGGAAACGAAACACTGCAGAATTACTCTTCATTGACAAGCCTGGGTTGATGGAAAGGTGAGTGAACAGGCTTCAAAGTGGAACGTCGTTGGCCGGCGAGTGGTGGGGGTCAAATGTGAAGCAAGCAGGCTCACAAGAATACTCGGTGCAGTGTGCTACCTCCGTCTAAGAGTGCGTTGTTGCAAGGGGCGACTGGCGATTGGAAATCTTGCTGCAAAACCCAAGTATCTAAGTTCCGAGTTAGTGTACTATGGCATGAACTTCCGAGGAGTGGTAGGGTTGTATGTCATTCTGTGAGACGAGATAGTAAATAAATTATCGTAGCATACTTATCATGAAATGTGCGCGCTGCCGCGCGCGAGCTTGAAGTGGAACGAGTATAGGTGGCCCAGTGACAAAACATGTATCGTTGTCATGATTTGGACCATAGGTTGCCAAGTTGTCCCTCGGGCAATCAAACTTAATCAGAAGACAGGACGTAAATACCTGTACTCACCCTGCTCGTTTCGCGTTGATCCATCCAGTGATCGTACTGGAATTATTAGATAAAGTAAGTACCTGCAGTAAGGGGGTACTAGTAAGAGCGAGACTTGAAATTGTTTGAGTACATTAGGTTTGAAAGTAACGTTAGAGTCAACGGATTCTACCAGTTCGTCATATTGGCTCACCTTGACGGACAGATTCGAATTCCCTAACTCTCTGGACCCATCTCCATGGGCGTATCCAGTCACGTTTCAATGGGCCCGGTGAATCCCGAGCAGCAACCGTTGCGCCTTATTTTCATTTCGGGCTCGGGATGTCCTGCTACGTACGCACCTTGAACTTCAATGACATGGCAGACTGCGAACTAACTGTGGGTAGTGCACGTACATACGTTTGCATCTAGGAATCGGAAACGAAGAAATTGAAATTGGCCTGCTGCAGGATCTCGTTAGACGAGTGTCCTAGTGAGGCCCAATAGTCTGTTGTATGTATCCTTGGATGAAAACATGTCTGGTCCTTGGTCTGCCACACGTTCATTCTGTCACTGCCAGCACCATTCGCTCTGATCACGATGTATGTCCACACCAGAGCTGCGGCAACACCGCAAACTGCGTCGCGACAGATCAAGAAAGACAGCATACGGTCGTTGTATTTCAATATCTCCACTTCGTAGTTGGCGGCCTTTCGTTCTTTTGACAAGTAAGTGACTGAGGCTCCCATCTCCTACCTCCTTGTACACCGCGGGCATATACCGTGTTTAGTTCATTCACCGTCATGTTTACAGCATCCGCCCGGTTGTGTCTGTTCTGCTGGCGTCGTCTTCACTTGGCAAATTCAGCGCATACCAAAGGTAAACCGTAAGCGATGGCGCAATACTACCACTTCCTTTCGACCAGTCTGCTCTGCTGGCGTCCTCTTCATTCAGCAATTCCAATGCAGCTCTTGTCAGCTTCAGTTCGAATATATCAAAGGTAAACCGTAAGCAATGGCCCTATTACTACTTTCTCCCAACCACCCCCAATTAACAATTTGTCTCCGCCGCCTCTCCTGCGCTTCCCCCTCCTGGAAAGTTTCGAACAGCCAGAGCTAGCCATGGTAGCACCTTCCAAGTCACGTTCAGTGGCAGTATATTGCGCTGCCTCCTTCGGACACCAGAAGGCCTTCCAAAAGGCTGCGATGTGTGAGTCTTTGCTCGTTCATGAGTTCGTATATATTGGCATCAGCATCATACGTTACATCATCGTTGATATCATCGTCATCATGCGATTCATTTGTCTAGGCCGCCTAACTGACGATGCCCCACTTTCATCAAACTAGCTTTAGGACATGCGCTCGTAGCCGCAAACCGACCCCTGGTATACGGGGGTGGCAATAGCGGCACCATGGGCATCATATCCGGTGCAGTCGCCAACTCCGAAGGCGGAAAAGTCACAGGTGTCATCCCATACGCTATCCTCGCTGCTGGCGGCGAGAAAGACAAAGGCAATGGGCAAGTAAGATCAAATTCGATCGCTGAAGTGTTGAATGTAAAAATGAGTGACGAGGTACGTGATGCGGGTCTTCGGGCCTTTGCTATGACGTTATTCATACTTCGGTATGCTGATTCACCTCTCCGTGCACGCTACGCACTCTCAATAGATGGAAACTGTAAGTGTCCTGCGTTATTACCTAGTCCGCACGTCCACACAGCGCCTTCTTGCGCCCTCACTAACGAATGCCGCTCCGACCCTTTTTCTCTCATCAGATCGTCGTCAACTCGATGCACGAGCGTAAAATTGAAATGGCAAAACGTGTAGGTGCCTTTGTTGGACTGCCTGGTGGATTCGGCACGTTTGAAGAGGTATATACCCTCGCTTATGGTGTGGCTGTGGTAATTTCATGTAACTGATCGTATCTTGCAGATCCTGGAAGTTGTGACCTGGAATCAGCTTAATATCCATAATAAACGTGAGATACTCTCTTTGATCATCGGCCTTGCCCGCATCACCAGTCTCTCCACACTTTCTAACATGCAACACACAAACAGCCGTCATCGTCCTAAACGTTCTATCATATTACAATCCTCTCCGCGACCTCATCAAGAACGGTGTCCGCGAGGGCTTCATCCGACCCCAAAATGAAAAGCTCGTCGTCTTCGTCGAGGGCCCATCTGACCCAGATGAGCACGAGGATTATGACTGGGGCACGGCAGCTCTCAAAGCCATCGATGCATGGGAGCACGACAAAGTGTCCACCCTACCTTTCTACTGGACCAAAGATGTTTATAGCAGCGATATTGGCGCGCCCAATGGGAATGGGAAGGCGGGAATTCACGGAACAACGATTCCGGGGCTACATATGTGGTTTAAGACAGGAGTGTTGTATGCCCTGTTAACACTTGGGGCTTTTGCCAGCAAGATGGCGTTGTAAGAGACCCGTGGCTGTCACTGAAATAGCAGGGGCCTGCAGGGGCTCATCTTCCGAAAATATTTATTAATAATGAAATTCTACATGCTTGATCATCGATCATCCTTTCTTCGCTTTCTTTCACGCTCTCATCATCCGTAGCTCATTTCACAATACCTATGCTTTCACTTTCCCTTCTCCCTACACCCGCACCCACCTTTTCCAACTGTGCAGCGGGGAACGACTGAGCTTCAGCCGAACCAATATTGTGCAGTAGGCAACACAGTTTCTTGCATCGTAGCGGTAGGCCTGGCCCCTTCAGTCACGCAGTTCAAACAAACTTGAATTCAGTGAGCTGTACAGATGCGTATTTGTTATATATAACATTAGGGTGTCTCGTCAACCTGTCTTCTGGTCGTTTCTTTCGAAACGCGGTGTCCGGCGGTTTTTCGGGCTCCCGTATGATTATTCTGTTGACGCTGTCAGATCGGTTCATATATGTGATCTCCTCCTCGCTCTACAAAGAGGGGATCGTTTTTGCTGGCTTCATCACTCTGCATGCGCATCTGGCCGAGCTCAATTAGATTTTGCTGACGCCAATCAGATCTGTATCGCATGTACCCTAGTGCTGTGCTTCGCTCCCATTGGCAGCATCTCCCTGTTATTTATTGCTCGGCTTCTTTACGCAACTCCCCCTTTCCCCTTTCCCCGGACAACTGGGAGCATTCATCGCGGGATCTTTGCGCATGGGTTGTTGGGAGGATCGACGGAGGCAGTCTCTCCAAAGATAATGGTGTGGTTATTGGCGACGTGGCCACAGATCTAAGATATTATATGTTCGCGGAAAGCTATGTAACGTGCCCGCCGTCGTCGCCCACGCAACCTTCAACCTCGCCTGCTACCTCGCAAAACGAAAGGCGCAAATTCTCATGTAACAGGCTGTCGAAGTCCCCTCTAAGGCGAGGTCTTCTTCCCTTCGCCACAATCATCTGAGGACCTCACTCATTCCTCAAGGAGGTCGTCACCTGATGACGAAGATGCTGATTTGGGAGGAATCCGGCACCAGAAGAAGAGGGAAGTGAACGTGGAGCAAACCCGTTCTAAAAGTTTGCGTCACTTGGTCACGAAGGACAAATCAGTCGGGCACGTCACCATCACTTCGGAGGCAAACCAACAAGTTCGGCACCATTCCTC
>KN819331.1:274075-309935 GCA_000827475.1 Paxillus involutus ATCC 200175
TATATACCATGAGATTTAAAGCTCCGCTCATGATTAGAATCAAAACCTTATTGTCATCACTTTCTTGATTGCTCCCACCATCATCGCTCATACCATGATCCGAGCACTGGTCTCCCTTTCCCCTCCTTTTGTCCTTGCTTTAACGGTACTTTGAATGCCCATCGTCCCACTACTCGGACTCTTTGTTCATCTTTGGAACCTTCTTGTTGAACGCCTTGCACATCATCGAGTGCATTGGCGCTCAGAGCTGTGCACGTATGCTGTATGTGGTTACTGAATGTTCTAGAAAGCTATACCAAATATATCAATTGTTCTCACGCTCCTGGGATCAATGCACGGGCCACCTTTCAGATATCAGACGCTGAAGTCACCTACCCACAACCACCACTCTCGTCCGCTTTCCAAGTGTCGCCGCGTTTGAAGGTAAGTCGGGAGCTCCCCGAGCTGCCTTCAAACAGGTGTACACCTTGTCTCGCCTCCACATTGATTCAAATCGCTTACCTGTGTAAAACCTGTTGGTTCAGGAAGTTATTAGACCAGCTCAGTGTTTACCTGGACGTCCTCTTCATTCATCACCTACTCCTGTCACGGTGCTGATCTGCCGGGTGGATTAGCTCGGCGGGCTAACTGGCTGCTCCCGAATGTCATATATGTCATAATGCGTAGCTGCCCCGGCAGAACTTTTTGTGGATCAGATATTCCGCCCAGGACTTTAGCGCTTCAGCTCTTGTCATTCTCTGCCAAAACACAAGCGCCTACTTGACCTCGACTGTAGTACTCACACATCACGCCTCACGTGTTTATCAAGTATATCAGATTCAAGCAAGCGTAATATCAAAGGTGTTATGAGCATACAGTGTACAAAGCAGTCTAGCACAAAATATCACAACCGCACGACTTGTGCGCATGAAATTTGACACTCGAGAATGATAAATGAACTTAGTAGGAGCTCAAGAAATAAGGCTCAAGAACACAGAATGAAGCGAGACCACAAGAGCAGCAGAGGCAACGTATATGGCTGTCCCATCTGTCACTTTCCATTTCCGCGCTTCGTCGTACACTTCTGCCCAAGCTTCAGCTTTTCATGAATTGACACTCACACGCCACCAATCAACGGCGCACGCTCTTCATCTTCCAATAGAATCACACCGCCCCTGTACCTTCCATACAACCCCCAGATGCCCTTGACCACACACAATGCGCTCAGAATGGCAAAGGCGAGAGCAGTCCAGTGCACGAAGGGGTCTTTCTGTTGGGCAAAGATGGCGAAGAGCGACCACATGATGGCGATAGACGCGGGAAGGTCGCCCTCAGCGGAGGTGAAAGCATAAGCACCGGCTGTTCCCTCAAGGAAGAAGCTGTGCAGGAAAGGAGGAAGCGTGTGAGTGAGCTGAGGTTTATTACGTGCAAAGTTCTGAATACTTACAGAGCGAGGAAGACGAAGACCTTGGTCCATACACCGGCAGGCTTGGCAAGTGCATTGACACCAAAGGCCTCAAAGGCAGTGAGGACTACCAAAACGGTCGTCCATCCGTGCCACAAGGAGAAGGGAAGGTGTACGAAGAGTTCATCACCCAGGCCGGATGGGGTGTGATGCTTCTTTACTACGTAGTAAATGTGCTGTTCGAGTTCATAAGGTCAGCATCGACGAATTACCGCATTGCGTAAGGGTATGACGTAATTGGGCAACGCCCTCCTATGGGAGAATGGAAGACGGGGACTGGGGGAAGCAAAAGGCTCACCGTAACTGTGCTGCTGACGAAGAGGGCAAAGATAAAGGCCACGATGTAGTGGTGCGACGACCAGAGGTTGATGTAAATTGCATTGAGGATGCCGAGTAAGGGAAAACGCCATGAGACAGCATCAACGATGACCTTCTTTCCGGCAGCAGTGAACTGGTAGGCGATAGTGCCGAGGAGAAGTAGGTGAATGAGGGTCCTGTGTGAGAGCATGTATGTAAGGGGTGTGGCAGAGACAAAGGGGGGAGGAACACGCACCAGATCATGAAAGCCCATGGAGCAGGAGTAAGGTATGTTTCCTTTCCCGAGTAGTAAATGTCATGAGGGGCTGCAATGGTGTAGACGTTTGAACCCAAGAAAAGGAAGTAGACCAGGACGTTGACGATCTGCAACACGGTTCGTTGTCACCAAGCTCACTGGACGGTCGTGACACACACCTTGAGGAGGATGGGTTCCGTTGTGCGTTGATGGGTCTTAGCGCGGAAGTCCAACCGTTCAACGTTCAACGTTCAATGTTTGTACCCTGAGCAGGACCTTGTGAAGTTCGACATGACGAACGCTTACACGACATTCCCTAGGCGGAAGAATGCATCGAACCTTCGAGACCGCCTTGGAGCCACCTGGAGCCACTCGTCTATTCTGACGCCCAATAACCCGAATAGGTGATGTCCATGACAGGTAGAATGACAACTAGCAATATGTCAATTGTCAACCTCTGTCAACGTGCCCCAAAAGGACCTTGAATAAACTATTGCCCTAACTGGGCTCGTCCTGCGTAGCCCGTACTTTATTACATGGAGTAGACATGAACTGGGTCATGTACAGAAAATTGGTGGAGGACTGGTTCTGGATTCGGGGGCGAGTAACTTGATTTGGGCATGCATGTCGTCAAGGAGGCGAAGAGAATCGCGGAGGTATACTAGGTCATACTAGTATGTACGTATTACCCGGGGTAGGCAATATTTGGCCGCATGATGCGGCTCTGCGGAGTACATAAGCGAATACAATTGTACGCGAATTGTTGCCCCTCTTCTTCCCTACCTTCATCCCCCCCAAACTAACGACCTAGCCACGACAAATATCCCTTTGAAAATAGTACTATAGTTTTCTCTTCACATCATGGCCGACAGTAGCTGGAAAGATGAAGAAAATCGATCTGAATACATGAGCAGCAGGCAATCTCCGGAGTGGCGTGCCACATGTCCGCAGCTGCTCAACATATGACCATCTTCTGTGTGCATGCTGCCCTGTTTTTGCGCAGGCGGCCACCCATTCCCCGCATCACTCGTTCTATGAGTTGATCGACAAACCCAGACTGCAATGCAAGGATATAAAGCAACATCGAATTTCTGCACGTGCATGCGTCTTCCTACCCGGAGACCTAGCTGTCGCTTCGTGGAACTCAGCATTCCGTGAGCCCCATCTCAACCAGATCGTTCCCAGCTTTGATGTAGTAGTAGTCGCCTACAAAACCAATGATGACACTCATCAGTCGAGCACTACGATCAATAGCGCGGATGGCCACTGGACCACGACCGCTCCAAGACGAAGCGACACGTACCATATACGATCCCCGTGTCATTGTTTGCCGCAGGGTTGTTCACCGTGCCATTCGAGAGCAAGGATTGCCATGAGGGTTTCCACCCAAGGTCGGTAGTGGCGTTAAGGAGCTAAAATGACAGACATCGTCTCCGGAGTCCCTTGCAGCAAAGTCTCTACCAATACTCACTTGCCATGCACCGGTCACCCAACGTGCTGCATTGGCCAGATTAGGAGGAGAGAGTGATAATTCTTGACGTGCAAGCAGGAGAAGCCCTGTCGAAGCGATCGTGGCGGCGGACGTATCCGCAGGACGAGAGGGTACATCAGGTGCATTGAAATCCCTATTCCCTAGGGTGAATTACCCGTCCAAGACCTAAGTGGAGTGCGACACACCAGGGCACTACGCCGTTGGAGGGAAGGTTGTCCAAGAAGTAGTTGGCCATCTTGCGCGATGTCTCGAGATAGTTCATGTCGTTGGTGTGAGAGTACACTGTTGACGCCATCAGATGAGTCAACTTCACGCAGACCAGGATCAAACTTACTGTTGGCAAAACCATACAGACCCCACGCCTGTCCTCGGCTCCAGGTACTATTGTTGCTATAACCCTGCACAGTGCCTCTTGCAATCACATCGCCAGTGGTTGCATTGTATTCCACGAGGTGGAAGGATGACCCATCTGGCCTTATATGGTTCAGCATCGTCTTATTCGCATGCGACTTGGCGATGTCGATGAGCGTGCTGTTGCGGGTCAGCGAGTACGAGGAGAAGAGCACGTCAATAGTCATCATGTTGTCTATGATCACCTCAAAAATTGTCGGGTCGGGGGAGTCCCATGATCGCGTGCACCCTACTACGGGGTTGAAGCGGGCTGCGAGATCAGCTGCGAAAGTATTAACTGCGTTAATCGCGGTCTCGTTGTAAGGGTTCCTGTCCATGTTATCAATACCGTCCCGTCTATATAAAATAATATGTAAAGACAACGTACACCAAAAGCTCCTGCACGAATGGGAAGCTCAAGAACCCCACGTCATGCCCCACACTATTCTTCGTCTCGAGAGGTATCTCAGCGGCACTCCACACCCTCCCAAGCCCTATCCAATCCGTGCCTTCGCCACTTCCCTGTCCCGTACACAGTTGTGTGCGGGTGTGAAGCTCGTACAGCGTTGCAGGCAAGAACCCGGATGTCCATGTATCAGGAGAGAACCATTGCCATTCACCGACGACGCGGTCAGTGTATTGTGGGTACTGGGGAGGGTTGCGTTGCGTGTTGGCGGTGGCTAGGAGCTTTTGGGGGATGAGGGGTGAGTAGAGCTCGGAGGGCCAGAGGGGGGTGGATAATCCTGGCACGACAGAGGTGCCGATGCTTTGGGCAGAAGTAGAAAGGGAGATTAGAGTTGGCAAGAGTAGAATGAGAGTGTGCATTATGTGTGCTTGACTAGGTAGGGAGAAAAGAGCGTCGGTGCACTGCGAGGCCACGGAGCTGGTAGAATAACTCGGAGGAGCACATGACGAGAAAGTCAGCTAAGTATAACGAGTTCATCCGAACAGCACTAGGCGATCATGCCGGCATCGACAAGTCGTCGCCGACAGTCGCCGACTCATCCCAAGTGCTACCAGAGGCTTTTACGTGCGTATTGGCGGGCGTCGATCGTTGGCAATGGTAGCTTTGAGCCTGACATCAAATAGTTGGCGCAAATGAAGCAAGCAAACAGCACGTTGGCGACATGGCAAAGCTAGACAGTGTATATGTATAAATAAAATTCGTAAATTATTATCGCGGAATCCGACAAGGGAATAATTTGAGAAAAAATAGCTACGATGTGTGAAAATGAGGGAATAATAAGCATCGGCGATAGAAACATGCCATCACCAAGACCACGGTGTCCTCGCACGGCGAGATAAGATCGTGAAATGCCCCAGAGCCGTCCATCTCGAAGGGTCAATCATCTCCTGTACCTCCTGCGTGAGTTCCGGCCACCCAACAATCAAATACAAATGCAGCTCATTCAGCCCCGAGCCGACCAACGCCCGCAACGCATGGAGGAACAACTCTAGTTCAGCCTGGTTCTCACACAGTAAGGAATACTGTATGTCGAGCTTTCTGAAGATGCCTTGATACTTCTTCGCGAGGAGCGTGAGGAGCTGAGCATAGTGGGCTATGGGCTCTCCGCCACGGTCACTTTGCAATGAAATCACCAACTCCTCAAGTCTAGGACTCGAGAGACGTTGAATGAAGTCCATAGCGCGTGACGGCGAACCATCCACAGTCAATTTCTTCAGGGATGGAAAAACGGGTGATATCGGTTGAAGTCTCGGATCCGGCCAGCGTATGAAGCGTAGATCAAGTTCGCGTATGGTGGAGGCAGATAGAGCGTGGCAATATGTGTGGAGAACGTTTGGGAAAATGGGGCTGGACTTGATGCGGACTTCGCGGAGATGCTCGAATGGCAGTGGGATAAGGGTGTGTACTGGGTCTCTTGGACTTCCTTCGAAATGTATTTTCTCGATTAGTGGGGCGTCGTGGAACAACCTGGTCATGATTGAACTCCAGATGGTGCTTTCATGTTCACCAGACATGACATTGGACCAGCTCAACGTTAGAAAGCGAAGTGAGGACGGAAACATTCTGAGATCTATGGGTTGGAAATTTTTTGCATGGAAAACCAAGCTGGTGAGATTTGGAAAGAGCTCGACGTTTGGCCGAAGGGTGCTAAGTTGCTGATAGATGGAGGAGTGGACACGGTGGGGGTTCATGGTGACTGTCCGCGCGTACAACCGTCTAGCACGTCGGGCGTATTTGTCGAAGTTGACCCACTTTGTGGGAGACAAGCGCGAACCTGCGAGGGCATCGAACTCGATGCAAGATTCCTCCTTTTGAGAGACAATCAGATGACAAGTAAACACCTCGCAAGGGATTCACACGTACATTGAGCCTCAGCTCCTCGGGCAGCAGCGCAATGAAGGGTTCTAAAGAGTCGTTGAGAGCCCAGAGGAGGTCGAGCGCAGGGTCTGCAATGGCCTTGCAGGTGAAGGCAAGGTGGCTGAGACTCCGTTTGTCGTTGACGAGCTCATCTAAGATCATCGCCAGGACTTCAGCGATGTAAAGCGCATGCTTCGCGGGCGTCCGGAGTTCTTTTTCCCGAGAAGGGAAGCTGGGGAGGCGACTAGGTATGGACATGGATGGAAAGGACAAGGTGTACAGCTGGATCGGAAGCGGTGGATGTACCGCAATTTAACGTAAAGGCAATATCAACGTCTTGTCATCACCCCACACTAAACCACACCCGAGAGGGACGCATTTGCCGCGATCTAAAAAATATAGCAAAAACAACCACAATGAACCGCATGCTGTACGAGACGAGGCATGGGTGCTTGAGCCTTCTGGCACGTATTATCCTGAATACTTGAAGACTCACGCAGAGATGTTAACGGTAGAGGTGACTCGGAGTTGACTCGGAATGAGTCGGCGGGTGATAATTTTTGCTAAGGCCAGATTTGGTTGGCGGTGTTTCTTACTGTGGCTGTGGTCACGCAGTACTGCGTTGGTACTGCGTGTTTCTGCACGGTGCACTATAAGTTCTGCACTGCATTGGTCTGCGCCGTTCCCCTCGTACTTTCTGTCTTGATTCTTCATATCAGCATTCCCGCCGCCCAACATGGCTACAGGCTTTGGTCAAGAAATTGTCTCTGTCATAAACAAGCTCCAAGATGTATTCAGCACAGTTGGATCGTCAGGATCCCAAATAGACCTTCCTCAAATCTGTGTGCTTGGTAGCCAAAGTAGCGGGAAGAGCAGTGTACTCGAGGTTTGCAAACCTGTTCATTGAATGATGTTCAAATAACTGATGATAAACACATTCTCAAGAACATCGTAGGACGAGATTTCTTGCCTCGCGGTACTGGGATCGTGACCCGGCGACCCCTGGTCCTACAGCTTATCCACCGCCCTGCCACTCCATCACAAGCAAATGGCATATCATGTACGTCTTAAATATTGATTATACCCCTCCTTCATACTGAATTGCTACTTTACGAAGCACAACTCAGTGGCTCGGACAAGCAAGCCAACGAATCAGAATGGGGGGAATTCCTACACCTCCCTGGCGAGAAATTCTACGACTTTGGCAAAATTCGGGCAGAGATTGTCCGTGACACGGAGGCAAAGACGGGTCGTAATGCTGGCATCTCACCACAGCCCATCAACTTGCGTGTATTCTCGCCAAACGTCTTGACTCTAACCCTTGTCGACTTGCCTGGTTTGACAAAGGTTCCTGTTGGAGACCAGCCCAAAGACATCGAAAAGCAGATCAAGGATATGATTTTAAAGTACATCTCACGACCAGCTTCTATCATTCTTGCTGTAACAGCAGCCAACACCGACTTGGCGAACTCTGATGGTCTGAAGCTGGCTCGTGAAGTCGATCCAGAGGGAACTCGGACAATCGGTGTCTTGACGAAGGTGGACCTTATGTAAGCGGTCCTGCTCACATCTTGCATGGCAGTAACCTCATTCCTTCGTGTAGGGACCAAGGCACGGATGTTGTCGACATTCTTGCCGGCCGCGTCATTCCCCTCCGACTCGGCTACGTGCCAGTCGTGAATCGTGGACAGCGGGATATCGACACCTCCAAGACTATTGGTGCTGCTCTAGAAGGAGAGCGCAACTTCTTTGAGACGCATCATTCATACAAGGGCAAGGCTCAATATTGTGGGACTCCATTCCTTGCTCGCAAGCTCAATATGGTGAGTTTACCAGCGGCGTTATCCACGTTCAAAGACTTGACAACCTGCCCAGATCCTCATGCAACACATTCGCAACACCCTCCCTGATATCAAAGCCCGCATAACACAACAGCTTCAAAAATACACGGCCGAACTTTCCAGCCTTGGAGGCCCAGTGGGTGACGGGTCTGGAGGCAATGTCGTTCTCTCCGTTATTACCGAGTTCACGAATGAGTTCCGCACTGTGATTGATGGTAACACCAATGACTTGTCCTTAAATGAGCTTAGCGGAGGCGCGCGTATCAGCTTCGTATTCCACGAACTGTTCAACAATGGAGTGAAGAACATTGATCCGTTCGACCAAGTAAAGGATGGCGACATCAGGACGATTTTGTACAACTCCTCTGTAGGTGGTCTTCCGCTTTGGTCCTTACTACACAGGGTCCTGAAAGGAACTAGGGCTCAACGCCAGCGTTATTCGTTGGCACTCAAGCGTTCGAAGTCATTGTCAAGCAGCAGATCAAACGACTCGAAGAGCCTGGTTTGAAGTGTTGCCAATTGGTATACGACGAGCTTATCCGAATTCTCGGACAGCTACTTCAGAAGATTGTATGTTCCGGCACTCGAACGTGTTTTCACCCACTCATCATATCTCCACGTGTAGCAAGCGTTCAGACGCTTCCCTGCTCTTAGAGAACGCTTCAATTCTGTTGTTGTAAACTTCTTCAAGGACGCCATGAACCCTACGACGAAACTTGTATCTGACATGGTCGCGTGCGTAACGCTTGCTTAAGTACCCGGTGTAGCCTAGACTGATGGCGCTAACCGCACAGTATGCAAGCATGCTACGTGAACACAACACATCCCGACTTCCTTGGTGGCCACAAGGCAAGTCCTTCCTTGATCGGGTTCTCTGTCGAATCCTGACCCGTCACGCTTCCTCTACAGGCGATGAGTATTGTCCAGGACCGCCTGAACGCCAACAAACCCCCACCACCCGCGCCTGACCCAAAGAGTGGTAAACTTGCACCAGGCCAAATCAATGGCGGCCGTGATCTCGACGTCGATCCTAAGAAGGATGAAGCGAGCTTCTTTGGCTCGTTCTTCTCGACAGCGAAGAAGGGTCAACCGAAGAAGGCTGGCCCAGTCATGGAGTCGGTGGGTATCTGGTTAGTAACAGGTTATTCGAAAGTTAACCTCTAGTATCGGTAGACGCCTGCCATTATCAGACCGCAATCGGCGCTTAGCGAGCGAGAGACCATGGAGACTGAGGTTATCAGTGAGTGATTTCGACTATGCCACACGCAAGCCATGCTCACCTACCCACAAAGAACTTCTCATTCACTCTTACTTCAACATCGTGAAACGGGAGATGATTGACATGGTCCCAAAAGCCGTTGTCCTCACTCTTGTCAACCATTCAAAGGAGAACCTGCAGCGTGAGTTGCTGCAGGAACTGTACAAGCCTGATGTCTTGGATGACTTGATGAAGGAAAGCGAGTTTGTGGTCAGCCGGAGGAAGGAGGTCGTGGGTATGGTGACCGCGCTGAACAAAGCAGAGGAGTAAGTTTGTGATCTTGGGCTTTGGAATCGTGGAACTGACTACCCTTACGCCTTACAGGATCGTCGCTGGGGTTTAGAGACGTTCACTGGAGGACATCGATGAGAGGTAGATGGGGTTAGTAGTGCTGTGCGTCCTGACCGACTACCTGGTGTAATACCCTCCTGCATACATATGTCTTACTTGATTATGTTGGCTAGAGTTCTGGCAATACTTATCTTTTCTTCTTGCACCACTAGTCGGTCCACCTTGCAAGGAGACAGATGGCTTGCATGTAATTAGGCGTCAGACTAAGACGGGCAATTATGGCGTTGATATCATCCATACTGAACAAGTCCGCATGATGCATTGAAAGAAAAGAAGTACAAAGGCACAAGATTCTTCCTTTACGTGTGTCTTCTCCTCATTCTATTACACCTAGAAAGGGCGGAAACCTGCTCAACCATAGTTGAGGCGGAAGATGTCGTTGAGCCTGCCACTGCGTCAGATACCTCGGTACACGCAGAGGAGAAGACGAAACGGTGGCATACACGTAGTAGGAGTCACCCTCAGGGATCAAATGGAACACTTGGCTGAAGTTCAGGGGGTTCTGGCCCTCATCAACCTAGTCGAGTGGAGGGTAAGCTTGGTACGGAATAAAGATATCATAGGGTACCATACCACTAAGAGTCCGGTGACACTGACGATGAGACTAGCGATCGTTGGAGAAGACGGCTGGGCGTCAATCGTGGTCACTTTGTGTTCAACTTTATTGAAAGGCAATAACTGAGGGGTGATTAGTGTCTAGCATGTCCCTGTGCGGGAGACTCACGC
The DNA here is from genome assembly GCA_000827475.1 of Paxillus involutus ATCC 200175. Classification (NCBI taxonomy): domain Eukaryota; kingdom Fungi; phylum Basidiomycota; class Agaricomycetes; order Boletales; family Paxillaceae; genus Paxillus; species Paxillus involutus. The sequence continues at coordinate 284,454 of KN819331.1, forward strand.
TGAGTTTGTGGACAATGCCGGTCGATCCTTGATGCGGTTCTCCCTCCCATGTGAGCATAGAGTGGTCCCTCTACGAGATCGTCAGATCATCGAAGATCAAAGATATCTTTTCCTTCGGATGAACTCACATATAGCGATCCTAAATTCGACCGATCTGAATCGAACGTAGCATAGTAGAAATTTGTGAATTGTTTCGCGATCTGCGCGATATCCGCCATCGTGACTGGCGATAAACACGAAAATAATAGGAAGAAAGACTGTCAGACGGTGACGATGAGGTGAGAGACGGAACTTGGGCGTTGAAGCTGGGCAAGCAAGCTCCAAAGACCTTCCTTTTTGGTACATATATATTTCGCCTATCATAACCGCTTCGATTCCTCGACTTGGTGGCAGTAGACACTGATTTTCTCACTCACCTGCGCAACGGCCAAAGCAAACGCGCCCGCATAACCTCAGATGGCCATTTACCAGGCATCCATCCCGCCGTCAAGTCCTCCAATGTCAGAACTTCCCCGTCCGGCTATGCGCAGGAAGAGCTCTGCGCAGAACTTGCTCTCCTCCTTCAGGGCTCCCACCGCTGCCTCAGCTGGTTCCGTTGCCGGAGGTAGCATGTCCGCTGCCACAGGTGCTGCCTTTGCAGCAGCAGTTCAGACACCAACAACAAGTGTACCCTCGGCAAGAGAGTGGGATGGCCAGTCTGTGCACTCCGACACATTATCGTCAACTGCCACATTGGTGACAAACGGCACACCCGTCATCGCTCAAGGGACCTCTGTCGAATATCTTCGGGATCTGGTCCAGAAACGGATAATCACTTTGACTTATATGCGCAATGTACATGAGGGGTGCGTTGTTTCACTTGACATGTGGCTCTGGCTGACAGGTGACCTCAGTCGGAGTCACTGGTTTCATACGATAATGATGTCTCGCAACGAACTCGACAAGGTGTTCAATAATTTAGATATGAGAAAACGGTGCGCGCGATCCGCAAGGATCATAATAGGGTGCTCAGCTGTACGGAAACTAGGACACATCGCTTCGCCATTCTCGCGATGTCGCTATCCAACCTACTTGATATCCCCCAAGCACACGATTACCTCCGTGGTCTACTCAACACGATGAACGAATACGATCAAGCCAAAGAGAAAAAAGAAGAACCAGACAAGCCGAAAATTGTACAACCCGTTAACTTCGTTTCAGCAACTTGATACTCATCTCGTGTTATAGCGGTTGTTCCGATCTAAAGTGGCAAAACGACAGGCTGCAGGCGGCTTTGCCGAGTATACCGTGCACTACTCGGATGGGTCGGAAACGTCTTACCTTGTTTCACCACATATAGTGCGTTCCTCCGCTGTTGGGGAATTTCCACATTTGATATTTCACGAACAGCCCTTTCCCCTGGATTACCATCAAACATTGCTATCACTTCTCGACGTGATTTCTGAAGTGTATAATAAGATATCCCGCATACTTGGTCCCTCACCGTTTTCTAATTCTGGGCAACATATGATGGGGCCTCTGGGACTTCTAGCTCCCCACCCAGGAGTATCGTACCTGTTCTCAGGCCAAGACGTGACACCGAAACCCCAAGATGACAGCGATGGGAGCTTGTGGGGAATTGCCAATGCTCACACCCCCAGTCACAGTTATGGAGGTGGTCTAGGGAGTCCACCACCAAGCTGGACACCAGGTTTAGCTGATGTTTTGTTGAAGGTCGACACGAAGTTCAAAGTGGGTTCAATATCTATTGCTATAGTTCGTTCTGAAAAGTCGATCGTACACCGCACAGAAAATAACATCCCCCTTGCTGAAGGAGCTCGATGCGGTCGCACGGAACGGTATCAAGGACGAGTTGGCTTCGCTAGATCCCCTACTTCGTGGCTTTGGTGGCACGGAGGACGTACGAGAACAGTATGACTTTGAGGGAAATGTATGATCACCTCTCGGACTCTGGATTTGTAAACTCTGTGTAGTATCCATGTACTTTACTTACTCGTTTTTGCATTGTCTTCGAATTTTGTGACTGTGTGACACGGCTCAAGACGCGTTGAGATCACGCGCGGGAGTCACGCCAGTCGCGTCTTTGCCAGCCCCTTGCCAGTTCTACCAGAGGTGAACATATACAATGCCAATATTGACCTCTTTTTCTTGAGTATCAGATCCATATTTCAGGAATGCCAACAAACAATCTGCAGGCGCTGCTTTCTGCCGACATTCCAGATCCAACTGATTTCCCAACAACCGACCTGCGTCAGCTGGACGCGAACCTTCGCTGCACGATTTGCAGTGAATTTTATGACGCACCAATAACACTCGCATGCGGCCACTGTTTCTGCTCCTTGGTACGTTCACCGACATTTGGTCTGAACGTAACCAGGACTGAGACATCCTATAGTGCATACGAGAACACATCATAAAAGAGCCAGAATGTCCAAGTTGTCGGAAGGTTACAGCGGAAGCGCACTTCAGACTAAACCCAGCTCTCGAGGAGGTTGTCTCGGCTTGGAAAATAGCACGGTACGGAAATCACTCTCGCCAGTGACCACAGATTTGTTGAGCTCCCTTAGCCCAGTTGTTCTCCGTCTTTCTCGCCAAGATCAGCAAAACGCAATTGATCCAAGGAACAATCAAACACCTCGTCGAGTGCAAACGCCCATCGCGAAGGGGCGCAAACGCAAGCACCGTGGAGCCTCTGAGAGTTCAGGGTCTGATATCGTGTGTGTCGGAGCACCCTCAAGTTCGAACGCATCAAGTGAAATTGCGGAGTCGTCGCAACTCCAAGCGCAGAATGCAAGGAAGCTTTCTAGGAGACAGGAAAACATGGAACCTTCATCGGACCCAAGAGAGGAAGAATTCCAGCCCATGCAGTGTGAGCTGGCTCAGGATTCGAGACGGTTATCCCGCATCTCATCATTACCCAGCCGATGCCTTCGTGGAATGCCCGATATGTGGCAGGTTTGTAGAATACCTATGTATCAACAACCATATGGATGGACGGGAGTGTGGTCGCAAGGTGATCTCCAAAACCAAGAAAGCTTCGAATTCCAACGCAAAGGCCGAGTGGTCGAAGCTCCTTGGCAATAATTCAAAGAAGGGTAAAGAAAAAGATATCAGGTGATCAGCGATCTCTCACTGGCTCCAGTCGGCTCAGTTTTGACTCTGACATGCAGCGATTCAGATGACGCAACGGAACGGTTACCCAAGGTGTCATATGCTGTCCTCAAGGACAAAGCCCTCAAAGACTTGCTGCTATCCCAAAAACTACCCATAAGTGGCGATCGCAATGCATGGATAACTCGACATCAAAGGTAGGTCCTACCAAAGAGCGCAGACGTCTCTCAGAATCCGACATCCCCGCCAGGTGGGTAATGTTATACAACGCAAACCTGGACAAAATTGGGCATCGTAAGACTCCCTCGGAGTTACGCATCGAGTTGAGAAAATGGGAAGAAGATCAGAAGGGACGTAAGCACGTTGTCGAAGATATAGCTGCGCATGAAGTAGGTTGGTTTCCGCGTCGTTAAGAGCTGAGTTATTGACAAGCCATCCAGGCTGCACACAAGGACGAGTTCAGCAGGCTCATTGAGGAAGCGCGCCGGAGGAGAGCTTCCAAACCTCCGAAACTAGATGACCTACCTTCGGACGCCCCACGAGATCAACTCACCAATGACAGCCAGGTGGAAGACTCTCAGGAGGAACATTTATAGTCATATCTGTGTATCGTACCCTCGTCATAAGTGGGTGGATTTACCATACTATCACTGCTCCCCCGCACAGTGGGGTGCATTCCAACTATATTGGTTTCAGTTTTGACCTGACCGCCTCGGACTACTTACGATACTCAGAACAATTGTTGCTCAAACCCTCAGCATGATTTTGGAATCTACCATTGTCGCAGCGAATATTGACAACCCTGTTGGTAAACCAGCTGAGAGCTCCACTGAATCATTAGCCGTTAATTGGCGTTGACACGAGTTTCTAAGGTTCCGTCATGGTATTAGCACGCCGTCATTCAACAAAGTCCACAGCCAACACGTGCGGGGACATTCCAGTTTTGCTTTGTCTGACCTTTCTGGAATACACCGGCTACCAACGTCTTTTCATGTAGAGATCTCCTCCACTGTCGATTGTCGTTTAATGGTCCACCATGGCTGATTTGCTTTGTCTGCTTTACATGGCACACCCGGGCCCAACGCTTTGACGAGTGGCGAGGATGATATTTAACAAGCCGTTGGTCCTCGGTATTGTACGATTCATCATCAGAATACACTCCTTCCTTCAGTATGAGCAGGATCTCACAAACACTTTCAGTGGGTGCTCACAGCTCCAAATGAAATCTGCCAAGATTGCTGAATCTGCTTGCATTCCAGCTCCTAAGTTCGCTGTCAGTCGGGCCAAATGCCGTGTCAGAGGTAGGTTGTCCCAAGGTTGTCCCCTTGGATGCTAGGCATATTAACTGAGTGACTGCTTCAGGATGAAAAGGTCGCGACGGTTACTGAACAGTTCCTTCCTCGAAGACAAGATGCCGTGTTTGGTGACCAGTTTGTTTTCCAAACGGTCTCGTCCCAACAGCGGATCAACGCGAAGTTATTGTTACTTCCCCCTTTCCCTTGTGATGCCCCACCATTTGCCAAGTCAGTGGCATATTTGTCCAGTTTATCGGGTTCGATTAACGCCATGGTGGTACGTTAGCTTCCTTGCACCTCCATCTCGACCTGGACAACGAAGTGGCTGAATAAGGAAATCATTTTGCTCCACAGTATCGTCTTCCTGGCGCGGAGAGCCATTTTTTCCGCCTCTACATTTTTGCACGAGAGGCCAGCGTGAAAGTGACACTGCCACCCTTGTTCCGAGGTGTTGTAACTATCAAAAACCACGGCGGCCTTCGTCAAGGAAAACAGATCCATTGCTCTCGCTCGGTTCGCGACCGCATGCGACGTGGGTTTATCAGGTTTGATACTGTTGCTCTGGAAAACGACGACGAAGTCTACATCCATGCGGAAGGCAAAATCGAGCTGCGCCTCATGGCATCATTAGCGAGTAGGAGCAATGGGAAAGTTGGTTGGACACGATTCGATCGGCATGTGCGTCGGATCTTCAAAACCACATAGTTGTGCATCTTAGTCCTTTGGGATGGTGCTGGCTCACCTGTCGTTTATAAGTCCGTTGGTATCCAAGTTGTATTTTGATGCCTTGAATGTAGTGACATCGTCCAATCTGTACATTATTATCAGTGCACGTGTTCTCACCAGCGTGCCAACTGGGCTGCAATTTCAACTGATGCTGACTTGGCCGCAATGGACACACCTCGTTCAGCCGAGTTGGCAAGAACAACGCGTTAGATGGTGTACGTTGTTGGCTAGACTCGACGAAGCGAACAACGGCTGTTGTTTCGGAGTGTGAAACACGGCTACCCTTTTGTTTCCAACTCATGCAGAATACAACACCTGCCTAATTTGGCACAAAGGGGTGGTAATACCTTCTTCCATGCTCGCATGTTCAAGCACTTATAATCCGGACCCATCAAACCCAGCACGCATTTCAAGGAGGGTCACCTTCGCCACTCTGTCGGTTTTGTTTTGTTTCGTTTCTCGTTCTCCTTTGTGGAAAAATTATGGCGAGTTATTGCTCGTCAGTAGAGGTCAGTCATACTCAATCGACGTCGAGGTTGCCACCTCCTGAAGCAATCGACAGAGCATATCCTCATTCGAGAAGCTTAGTCTGCTGGTAAGCACGGATTTTTTGTCACCCTTATGGGTCTGATCGCTCATCTTGACCCTCCAGCGCAACGAGCCAAGAGGCACACACAAGATCCATTACGATGGATCAGGGGACTGGGATTTCATTTTGGAGACTCAGGAAGCAACAGATATGTCTCTTGCTATACCCCATTATCGCGCACGACATCAGCCGGTGGATCACCGCTTGAATATGTTTGTCGGCGCTGAAGCCGCACCCGTGAAGTTGACAGTTGTGAGTGATCTCGCATTTATGTTACTTCCAATAGTCATCTCATAGCGGATGACCAGTGTCGGCCAGTGCCTCGGTGCAAGTTCTATCTAGAGGTCCATGCCGCAACATCCAACGTTACCGTATGGCTGCCTTCTGATTTTAGAGGTCACATCCGCCACTCGGGCCGGGCATCGTACTCCGCTGGTTTCGTCAATCGCATGATGGCGAACATTCGCTTGAATGAAAAGATTTCCGACAAGTGCGGCGGCGATGAGGTGATCGTGCAGACGAAGGGCACTGTAACCTTCCGGATGTGGGACGTGCACACCAGCGCACCCGAGAACCCGCACAAGGAGACATGGAGGCGGATGTTTAGTTGCTCGAAGAAGGCACCTGAGACATCCATCGACTGGGATTTTTTGCTTGATGACTAGACTCACTTGGTCCTTTCGTTCGTTCCTGCCATTTTTCCCTTTGTTCTTGCTAGAATGACTCCCACTTGGGACATTCGTCTATTTAGCTACTTCGCATCATTCCATGTGGTCAACATGTGGCCAACATGTAGCCAGTACTGTATACTCTACCCACACCTATATTGTAGCTTTCTTCCCACAATATCTGTAGCGCTAGTCGGTCTCGTCAACTCTGCTTCTGGTCAAGCCTATATATGGCATAACGTCGCAGGGCAAAACGTCAACAAGACCCCCATCGCTTTGAAGGCGGCTATCCAGTCATTCGAGTCTTGATCATGAAATTGGACCGCCACCAGATCGTGATCTTATGGAATCACTTTGTTCATAAGTAGCGGTTAAGCATACCAACGGCAAGTATTTTGCAACATGGGCCAGCTTCTCATCACTGGCAACGGGTATGTCGTACTTGAATGTGTAACTTTTTGCTATCGGATTATCCTTGCTTGATGACTACAACGAACTTTGACGCTCATTTCGATGCAGGCCTGGCACTGCAGGGTCGGGCCGTCGGGAAGCGCTGATACTATGTGAGCGGCCCGGGATGAACGTTGCCCGTTCTCACAGACTCACAGGAACCGAAACCATACATAATGCCATGGTCACACATCGTGTAGGTGTTTCACCCAAAAGTAGGGACGAAGGGGAATGGGCCGCTGAAACAACCACTAGCGAGCCCATCCATACATCCACACTTTTCTCTCCCGAAGCTGCCTAGGCTGGCACTACAGTGCACCCAGGCTTCCTTCGTGTTGCTCCGATGACGGTGCCCACTGTTAGCTCTTCGGAAAGGAACTTGAAAAGTGAGTAATGTCATTGAGCAGCCGTTACAAGAGCGTTAACCAGCTACAGTCGCCACAAGCACCCTGGCCGTTTTGGCGCTAGTGCTTACAATTTACCGATTGATACTACGTTGTGTCGCCCGAAAGTTATGGTGGGAGGATGCATGCGCTTTTGTAGCACTGATAGGCAGCATCGTCTGGGTGGTCAGTGCTTGGCTCGCACTGGTGAAGAGTAAGCGTAACGCTTCATCTGCTGACCCTCGCACTGATATTTGTTCAGCTGGCGATCTGTCCATGACCTCGTTCCAGATATACATACTCACTTATCCATGTGTGGTCTGGTTTGTTCTTTCCTCTATCCCTCCATATTCATCTTGCTCTAGCTCATGCGTTTGTCTTCCGCACTGGCAGGTCGGTTCGTCTCAGCATCTTGCTCTCCATTTCACGCATAATGTCCCCATCACAAAATTGTCGTCGTGCGATGTTTTTCATCGCTGGTCTGTTCGTATCAACGTGGATCTCGCTCACTATAATGTTTGTACGGAGGTATATGGCTCATCCTAATTGGTACACAACCTCAACATCCAGCGGCCGGGTTGTCAGCTTAGCGCGCCCTATGGCCATCTTTGAGCTGACGAGTACGTCTTGCCTATTCCAAACTAGCTAACCCGCTAATCAGTTCGCAGCCGATGTTATATCTGACGTTACTTTAATTATTCTTCCCATTCGCCTTCTACGATCAGTGAAGTTGCCGCCTTGTCAACGACGCCTAATTATTGCGGCATTCTCCTCCTGCATTATCGTCACGATTGCCTCCTTCTTTCGTGCCGCATGCCAGATATTTTACATGCCGTCGCTTATCATCACCGCAATAGACATAGAGGTATGCCATATCATCCAGTGCTCGCATTCAAGGTCTGACAGTATCCGACAGGTCGCATTCTCACTCTTTGTGTGTAATTCTCTGGTCATTTCCACCCGCGTTTATCGCATGACCCGTCGTAATGGCACTGCAAACGATTCACATAGCAGCAACTCGAATGCCAGCGCAAACTCAATGGCTCAGGACACCCCCCAGTTGACAACCATAGATCTGACTAGTCTTGGCGACAGTATTTCTGCCGACCACCATCCTTCAAGCTCTCATGGTGATGACACAGTGGAACGGCTCGAAGGGGATCTTGCCTTTGGAAAGCCATCATGAAGATGATGGCTCACCTTCTCCCACTCTGCCGATCAGCGGAGAAACTGCGGCTCATGCGTTGTTCCCGTTCCCTTCGGAGGTGGTAGGTGGATGTGTCGTCGCACATGAAGTTTTCAGATTTCCATCGGCGAAAGCTACTCATAAGGTCGAGCAGAGGTACCCTTTCAGTCGCTCTTATAGGCCTGTTCATATTTGAGCTTCGCTGACAGATCCGTCATTCTTTCGCACCCTTCCTTTTTCTACCTCGGGATACCGTCTCTACTCTTCTTGCCGCCGGTAAGTCCGACCAATACGAATTAAATTTGCAAGGATACAACCCGTTGATCTTTCTTTACAGGACATATTGTCACCAGAATTGCCCATTAGTGCCAAGGAATCTCATTTTTGGCATCTGACCTGCATAAAATGCGAGGTTCCCGCCTGCGTTGACAGTGTTGTATGATCATCAACGTGCTTGCCATGTCATTGATACGTCCCCAAAATACAAAGGCGCCCACCCCAGCAATGTTTTGCATCTCGCAGTCAATGTACGTTCCTGGAGGGGGGGCCTGTGCCACAACGCCAAACAGAATTGTGTCTTACGAGTCCGTGCGACATTCCGGCATTCATGGGTCTTCTGTCCTTCGCTATATTGGCTACCGCTTTTGAGGTAAGACTCCCGGTCAGAAATTTCTTTGTCACATATTCTGATGTGCTCTCCTGGGTCGCCCCTGCCATCATCACTCGTAATTCGCTCGTGTCCTGCACCGGTTATGCCGGAATTAAAGGGGCCCTGGTTGTCACTCCGATAGCAACGACCACGACGACCTGGCCGGGCACGATGTCAACACAGGACTTTATTTCTAGCGCCCTGTATCGCTAAGAGGACCGCGGCGCAGCAGATGCTTCTCATGACAACGTTTGACGTTCCAAACTTGACTCGGAACTCTTTTCCTGATCACACATTCGTATTTGTTGCTTTTGCGGTATCCAGACTGGTGCCCTGTAATGTGGATACCTCTTAGTGATACATAATATGGATACATAATATCGAGTGTCAGAATGTACTAAATCCACTAATCCGAGTGGTCGGTTGATCCTGCAGTTACAAGACATTTTTCCAGAGTTTCCACAAGCGCGGGGTTCTCAAGCGCGGCCGCCACCCTCTCCTTGTCGTTGAGCTGCTTGTTCACTGAAAGAAATGTGAGACGTGAAACTGATGACTGTGACGGAGGGACGTACCTGCCAGCTCACTCTGATGCGAGCCTGGCTTTACACGGATATCGATCTTGAACCTTGGTGGGAGGCTGCGCAACAATCTGACTCGTATGGACAAACCTGGACATGCAGGGGTGATCAGCCCCAGTTTCAAACAAAAGGAAACAGGAGCGCAATCATACCAATAAGGGTCGACATTCCGCAGTGCGGAACAGTTGGTGTAAACTCAACCATAATATGGTTGTGGTCAACCTCTATCTGTTCAGCTGATACCACCCGGAGTTCCTCCAGGCTATTGGGATGTTCGGGGTCCGAAATGGACCTTATGAGTTCTGGGGAGCACAAGTCAGGTTTGTAAGTTTCTATAGGCCAACCGGAGTGATGGATTACCAAAGATCTCGTCCTGGTCAATAGGTTCAACATCGGCGCCGTCACTCACGTCCTGATAATCATCCATGTCCACCCAGAGTGATTGACCTGTCTCAAACCGAGACTTTCGGGTCGACTTCTTTGACAGCGCATAGATAGTCGGGTTTTCGTTGAATATCTGGCCACTCATAGTTCAAGTTGCAGTGAGTGTCAGGCTGTTGGAATTGTCGGACTCAGCGATGGTCAGCGATCGGAGCTGAAATCGGATTTATCTACCCGAGTGATAATGTCACAGAATCACGTTGCATAATAACTGCATGTGACGTGAGTCACGCGACAAGTGTGAACGCGCTAATTATTTCCTCCTTTTCGGTGATCACGTTCAGGCCAACACGAGTTTGTTCTTGAAGCTTGAGCTCTCGGAATCGTTGCCTTTCGTCCCCGACCATCAAGAATGCCACCGAAAGTGGGTTGTGCTACATCGTGTTGCTGCACATGCATTAATCTCATCCCTTTACCAGCGCAAACGTGCGGGAGCTGACACAGCGGAAGCTTCGACGCGATCTACGAGGAAATCTACCAGAACAAGTATGGTCCGAAAACTCTTGGGCAGTTGCATTGTGCTAAGCTTAAGCATCTGTAAAGTCAGAGGGAAAGGCGCTGGAGCTGAGAAAACGGATGTATCGTGTGTGGTTCTCCTTCCACTTCAATATTGATGATGTAGTGAAACAAAGGCGACCGACAGTGTACCGGATAACTCTGCTGATGGTGTAGAGGTCAGTACCACGTTGCTTCCCCGTTGTAGTGCTGTCTAGAGTCCCTTATAAACAGGACTCTACGCCGCCACCGCTAAAGAAGACCAGAGGCAAGGGTACAAAGACTACTGCGAGTAAAAGCGAGGCTAGTGGGTCAACAGGGCGAGGAACGAAGGCAATGCAAGCGTCGACGTATGTCCCTTTCTGCATCGGCCCCTACAGTCGCTCACCGAGCGCCGATTTTGAATGACCAAACCAGTATTGATGACGTAAGTCATCTATATGGGTCAATTAAATACCCTAAGTAAATGAACACGAACACCATTGCAGCAACCCCTCAACTCTACCACGAGTCCTCGGCAGAACGAGTAAGTTGGCTTTCGGACTTTCTTAACCTCTCAATCGCCGTACTTTGGTTATCTTTGTCTCAATCACATCAACTGCGGTGACGGTGACCACCCTCTCGCATGCGCCTCTCGTGCTTCTTGTGTTGCGTTTCTAACGAACCCGCACACAGTGATGGATTGGAGGAAGTCAAGCAAGCTCCGGTGAGTCACGTTGCATCCCCAAAACATATTATCGAAGTGCTTATCCAGTTGCCACTCTGCCACCAACTAGTCAAAACCATCAGCAAGAGAGGAGTATACTCTTTCACGAGCACAATTTTTGTTCGAGAGCTTCGCAGACGATGACGACCCGAATGTGATAGGACCGGGGGGAGTGGAGAGGTTGTGCACGGAGGCGAAAATATCGTTGGATGGTGCCCAGCCACTCATTCTGGCGTGGCAGTTTAAGGCTAGTGAGATGGCCAAATTCACTTGCAAGGAGTGGCTTCAGGGCACTGAAACCCTGCGGTATGTCTATGAAGCCCGATTTGCTTGTCCAGAACAAACTGACCGTGCATACAAGAATCTCGTCGCTGCCGGTCTTGGCAATAGCATTAAAGGAGTTGGATGATCTGGTCATCTACGATAAAGAACCTATCACACGAGCTCCTTCACAATCTTCCTTTGTCAAGAAACGGAGTGGGGTGGGCGCCTCACAGGATCCCTACAACAGATCACGCTACTGGGAGTATGCGTTGGACCGCAAGGCTGCCTTCTCAGAGCTATATCAGTTTTGTTTCGCGGTTTCTAAGCCACCGTGAGTACCGATGTTTGTGCATGCGACCTGTGCTGACCCCGGTTACTAGACAAAGCAGAAATTTAGATATAGAGGTGATGATTCCCAGTCCTGCTGTGCCTCACCCATTCTCATGGTCAAATAGACGGCCACAGCCTTGTGGTCAGTCTTACTTACCCCACGACACCCAATCATTACCGAATTGATCGAGTTTCTAAATGTGAGCACGTATTCTCATGTGGGAGATCACCATCTCAACTTCGATTGTGTAGGAAAAAGGGACTTACAAAGGCGCAAACAAGGACATTTGGAACATGGTAAGCATGCATCGTCAATACGCTGGGCTGGCTTTCACCAATTTGACAGGTACACGAATTCTGTCGAGTCATAAACACTAATCTAGACAACTATGAAACTGATGGGGTATGCTCTTTTGCTTTGCATGTGCGGTTTTGGACTGAGGCGTTTTCTGTCAGGCTTGGCCTACGATGCTAGACGACTTTGTCACGTGGAAAAGGAATAAGATACCGAATTCGACGGGCACAGTGTTGACACCCATCATCGATGACTAGGAGTCCTGGGATGGTACAGCATTACATATATCGTCTGCTTAATATTCTTTCTCTCCATTTTGCAATCAGCTATTTTGGCACATTCACCACATATGTCCGTTCTCCGTTCTCGTGACAACCCTCCGTCACCTGCTGCTTTTCCACTGCATAGATCCAGAATTGCGTCTCTCTTATCCAACTTCTGGGCCTCCCCTCTAGTGTAGCGATGTACCGAAAGGCTGCAGCGATATCTTCATGGGATTGAGCGCTGGGCGAAACGCAAAGGAGGGTAAGGGCGTGATGCTTGCTCTGCCCGTTTCCTGCGTAGATCAAAGCGTGATGCGAGCTTCTCGGAGTGCAGTGGTTGGGCTATTTTGGATGCGGCGGGGATGGTATGGGGGAGGGGAGGGAGACCAAGGGACGCACGGACTGCCTCCCATCTGCCATGTATGCGAACTAGTTCTGGGTTTGGTTGATGTCCCTCCCGCAACGAAAAAGTATCTGAGGATGATTGGAGAAGCATCCGCCGAGTTATTCCTGCGGCAAGACAGATAAAAACAAGGAGAACGAGAAGTCTGAGGTATTTTACTTGGTGCCCGCGTTGGCTGGCCATGGCATGGTTGCTGGTCAAAGCCCGCTCCCTACATGTCCCAGCTGTCAGCCAACTGTCAGCCTCACAGCGTACCAATTCCAATATCAGACGTGTTTGCACCACGTGACGAATGTCAAACCCTTGTCAGCCACCGCTCAACATCACCAGGGATTTTCAAAGAAACAGTTAATCCCTATCGAAAGCAGACGTGCAAAGGTACGCACGGAGCAACAATGTGCTACGCGAATCAACTCAGCAGTCATCAATCTCAACGGGCCTCGCAGCCTGCATCTTCTGCATCGCCTCCCTGAACTCTGTCTCTGCAAAAACAGCAGCCTCCTTCGCAACCGCCAACTTCTTCTCGAGCTCATCCGCAGACATTGATCTCAGTTTCCCGTCCTTCTCCACCATACCAATCCTGTCGAATTCCTCCAGAGTGTTCCCGATGCGAGGCATGAAAGCGTGACGATCCCAACCGCTGTCGTTGAGCGCGAGGACAGCACGGACGGCTGCTGTGTTAATATCGCGATGTAGCTCCTCAAGTTTGGACAATTGAACTTCCATCCAGCGAGCGCGACGCTCCAACGCGAGAGTCAGTGCGGCGACCTCGTCTTCCTTGCCTGCCGCATCGTCACCCGTGTCGTCTAAGAAGTCGTCGCCTTTGAGCATATCCCTGAGGACGCCGTCAAACGACGAGCTGTCATCCCACGTAGTGCGTGGAAGCAGACGCAGTAGGTCGGATATTGTCTGTGTCAATGTCTCGAGGAGCTGTTGGAAGGACGATACCGCGTTGTCGATAGACCCTGAAGGCATGTTGGTAGCGAATGAACTGCCGCCGACTGACAAAGCTGACAGAGCATGGACTAAAGGACCATATTCCAGTGGCATCTTCGCAGCAGGGTTAATATTATGCGATTCAAAGAAGGGATGGTTGGAAAGGTCCATGCTTGGGTGCTTGACATCGAGCTCGTCAAAGAAATCTGCGAGTGAGGTTCGTTCGATTGGAGATGTTCTGTCGACCGATTGGGCCCTAGAAACATTGGGGCTCGAAATTACTATTTCACTGCTCTTGCCGTCAGGCAGCACGGGTGCCTCTGAAGCAGTAGCAGATGGTGCAGCTGAAGTCTCATCTGCAGCAACGTCGTTGTCCTTGGGAATCTTGATGGGACGAGCTACAGGCTTGTTCTTCTTTGGCAGCTTCGAAAGGATAGGGGCTTGGAAAACGGGCTCCGGCGCCTTGGGAGGGACTGTTTGTTTTTCAGCTCTGGGTGTTGATGGTCCACCCGCTTTCTTCAATGCACCAGAAACCTTCGGGCCCATACCAGACTTCTCCTGCTCCACCTTGGCTTTCTCCTGCTCCGCCTTGGCTTTCTCCTTCTCCTTCTCCCTCTCTCTCTCGAACTCCGCATGCTTCCCCTTCTCTACTTTCGCAATCCTGTCCCTCTCAGCCTGTGCGGCCTTCTCCTGCGCCACCCTGTCCCTCTCGAGGTTCTCCCTCTCAGCCTTTTCCTTCTCAGCCTTTTCCCGTTCTTGCCTGATCGCAACCAACCTCTCTTTCTCCGCTGCTTTCTCCTGCGCAACGCGTGCCTTCTCAGCGGCGCGCGCAGTGGCCTTCTCCTGAGCCGCTTTCTGTCGCTCGAGCGCACGTTCGGCTGCGGCAGCTTTCTTGGCAGCCTTTCGTTCGGCTTTGGCATGGTCCTCGCTGATCTCGCCCGGTGTTGGTGTCTCGTTGACCTGCGATTGGGTGTCGGAAGGAGTCGCTGAGATTGGGGCATTATCCGTCACTGTACCCAACGCCGGAAAGTCCGTGGATGACAGGGTGGGCAACGGAGAGGGCGGAGTAGAAGTTGGGACTGTGTTCGCACGAAACACAGGAAACGGTAAGAGAGAGTCGTCAGTATCATCATACCAGACGATCAATACCGCATCCAATGAAAGGAAGGAACAAAAAGGGGGGGAGGTATGAGGAGTGGAGGAAGCTCAAGTAATGGATGTGATAGGGACAGGAATAAGAGGCTTGGATATAAACTTGGATCATGCGTCGTCATCACGAACAAACAGTGATACGTCTCCTGCAGCTTCACGAATTCATGCCGTTGCGACGAGAGCGAGGTGATGACGACGACGAAAGAGGGGAGCGGTGAAAGCGAGGTAGCCATTCAACAATCACGGCCGTTGATAATATTTCCGCACTGAAAGCACGGCACTCGGTACTCTGACCTGGGACTCCCTCCCCTAAACGAAAGAGAGACACTCACTATTAAGAGGGGGCGGGTTCAGCCGCGAGGCATCCACTTGCAGCTCGATGCCGTTGCTGTTGCCCGTGTGATTGATGGGCAGACCTGGGGGAAACCCTAAACCAGGAGGGGGTCCAACAGCAATGCCTGGTGCCGCATGGTTGAACCCTAAAGTTGAAGGGGTTGTGGGGTAAGTATCATTCGGGTTTGCGGGAATGGCTGAGGAGACGACAGGCGATGCGAACCGGGCAGACATAATCGCCGGATCATTGAATGGTTGGTTATGCGCATACTGATACTGATGCTGCTCCGGGCCTTAGAAAGCGGAAGAAAAACAAAAACAAAAAGGCAAGAAGCGATGCAACGCCCGAGCGTAGTTCAAATGATACAATGGGTACATTTACAAAAAAGAGAAGGAAACCGTCAACACTTGCTTGTGCATCTCATACGAAGAGAAGTCTCCTACCAGCAGGTCCGTTGTGCATTGAGCCAACTCGCTCACGACTGGACTGGATGAAATCACGAAGCTGTGCTTCGCTGATGATGTTATTGTCGAAGGGTTGGAAGCGCACATGCTGCTGCTGCTGCTGTGAAGGGGGCTGCGCCGCTTGTGCATGCTGTGCCAGCGGTGATGAAGTTGTGTACCCATGCTCGAAATGTGAGGGTAAATTCCAATGAGGTTGGGCAGACGATGTTGGATCGGCAAAGAAAGCTTGGTGGCTGTCGCTTACGCTCAGCGGAGAGGCGACGTGCATAGGGGATGAAGCAGCCGTAGATCCCTGGCGGCCCCTCGCAAAGCCAAACCTTGATACCTTCCTTTCTTCATCAGGAAAAGGAGACTTTCTGAAAGCCGATGCAAGTCCACCCTGAGGTTGTGTCATCTGGTTCTCACTAGCTTCCCCAAACGGATTGAATGAACCCATATAACTGGATTCTCCTGTCGACTGGCGTTCAACAGGGGTACCGCGAGGATCATGAATCGACCGATTAGGATTGTTTGGGTATGCGAGCCCGGGCGGTGCTATAAACGCCCGCGGATGTTGCATTTGTGGTTGCGGCTGCGTAGGGCGCAGCCCAGGAAACGCACCCATAAAGCCGCTTGTAAAGGGCATGTTGGCTTCTGCCTCCATGTCTGGAAGTGCAAGGTCCATGTTAACGTCCTCTCCTGCGAGTTTGGGGTCCAGGTTGAAGCTGAAACCACCAAATTCGTTATCCTCCCCTGATACCATCTTAAGCGTGCGATCAAGATCTGGGAAAATGCTGATACTCGTGCTGGCAGGTGCATTTTCACGTCGAGATTTGAGGTCATCGAGAAGAGCTTGGGCAGCGGTGGACATTTGGTAAGTGGACTGGGAAGGCTGAATGCCTGGCGGTAGGAGAAGATCCGTCTTGCGAGAAGGTGGCGGCAAGCCCGGAGGTCCAGGAAGACCAGGCAATACATCGAGGATTCCAGGGGGAATCAATGGAGAAGATTGCATGGATTCTGTAGATCGAGGACGAACTGGGGACGGGGAAATGTCTTGAGAACCTGAACCAACGTCGGAATCCACTGCCAAAGACGGAGCTGGAGAGGCGGACGGCTGTGGGGCACCCAAATCTTTGGTACGCAAAAATTTGACTTCTGCAGGGGTTGCTGGTCGTTGAGGCAGCGTGGCAACAGCTGGTGTTGGGGGACGCGACGAGGACGTGACCGAAGGTGTTTTCGTGCTCCCCGTGATGGATCCACCCCTTCGGTCGTGATGCGGGCGGGTTGACGGCTTTGTCTCAGTAATGGCATTGGCATTGCGAGGTTGTCGTTGGCCGCCTCGTCTATTGGGCCGTTGGCTGATTGCACTGGAAGACTGCGAAGCCCAGGCCGGCTGAGATTGTGGTGTAGACGCCTTGCTACCCCATGCCGCCGCGCGTGGCAGAGCTCCTGAGGACGAGGTTAGGCCCAATCTGTGAGTTAAACCAATTATCTTACCATCACCTTCTTTGCCCGTACGCGATATGCTTTCCGTATCTTTGATCGTATGTTTCCTGCAGGAGCAAGGTCAACAACAGCCACAACACAATGGACGGTGGGACCAACAAAGTAGTCAGATCCTCTTTTGTGAAGCAATCTTTCTCATCCCCCCATTCGTGTAGGTTCATGCAAGTGTGATCGGAACAAGTAACTCCGCGGAGGAAGGCCATGCAATATTTGGTAGTTCCATAGCTGGCTCTCATGACCTCACGACCTCCTCCTGGTGATGGGGCACCGTCAACCGTCGAAATACACCGGGCTGCATCCTCCCGACGGTGGTAAGTGATATAGAGGCCAAGAACAGGAGTACCACGTCCTGACGGTGTCCTCTTGACTAGCAAGATCTTGGATATCTTACCGTATTGGCCGAAGTAGTCATTCGAGCGCAAGGTAGGGATGAGCTAGAAGTTACCACGTTCAGCCAACTGTGGCTCAGCTGTCCAAACTGGTCAAGGGATTTGCCTACCTCTTCCTTTGCAAATCGGGGACCGATTCCTACCACGTAAACGACATTGCGTTGAACTACACGTACATTGGCAAGGTGGCGTCGCCCCAGTGCCTCAAGCTCCTTGCGTTCGCGCTCTCGTTGTTTCTTCTGCTGTGTAAGACGCTTGTGGCTGGACGCATAGATGCCGGTTAGCTGATTGTATCAATTACACCGAATTGTGGTCGACATACTCTTCCTTTGCAATAGGCTTGAATTGTATTGCTTCATCAGTATACTCCCTTCGACAGGCAGGGCAACGGCCGTTGAGGTTCTGCTTAATGTGATGCCAGCAGAAGCGGCAGATCTGGGAGAAATTGCAGCATCGGTTTCATAAGGCTTACGATATATTCATACCTGATATCCACAGACACATGGCTTAAAATTGAGGTCGGAAATATCCATCTCTTCGAGACAGAGGGGACATTCGGCATCATCCTGCGATCATCGGGAGGCATCGAGGTGATGACGTGCAATACGAGAGCATGTATGCGGATGACTTACTGCGTCGTCGTCGCTCCAGTACGCGTCCTGGACGCCAGCGAGGACATGGGACTTCGATTGATGTGCAGAAAAGCCGGCGTGCACGACAGGCGCTGGTAATGACGGATGACCGTGGAGTCTTGTTGTCGACATTTGTAGAGATATGGTAAACGGTGCGCGGGGTGCGACGGACGATGGGGGCGAATGGAAAGAGAGTTCTTGCAGGGTACGAAACGAGGTCAAAGTGAGGGCGCGACTTGCACAATGAGGCCAATAGTCCGTTTTTCCCACGACCCATTATGGGATATTATATTTGCCCCTGTTTACTTACGGTGGCGCGTCCTGCTATGTATATTGAAAATTTCCAAAATAGCAAGAGGCTACTAGGGACTCGTCTTGACTTCTTGACGCGTACTGAACATGCTAGCACGCTCCCTGTTGTCT
Organism: Paxillus involutus ATCC 200175; assembly: GCA_000827475.1. NCBI lineage: Eukaryota > Fungi > Basidiomycota > Agaricomycetes > Boletales > Paxillaceae > Paxillus > Paxillus involutus. The sequence continues at coordinate 303,101 of KN819331.1, forward strand.
TCTCTTACTCGCTATCCTCGTTCAACCTTGCGCCGGGGACTTATGATAACAGCCATGACACGCGCGCCTGCCACTGCTCATGCATTCAAGCCACGGCATGATCGTCTGTCACCTGCACCGTCACAAAACAGTGAACCGGAGGTTGGAGAACGAACGAACCAGAGTCACTTCACTTCTATGAGATTTGCGGATGCTCCCATATCAGAAAAGTCAAAAATGGCCATTCAACACCAGTATGTATCACGTCCCTTGAGATTGTTTGGACGCATAACAGTAGCTGCGCTAAAAGCATCACAGATACCTGACAGACGTTCAAGGTAAGCTTGTTTTCCTTTCTGCGCCATAATGACATGACGTGGTGCTAACTGCTTCATGGCAGAGGCGACACTTGAGGTATGACTTTTTTTCGCTCAATCCGTAACGCAGTTACCCACTACTGTTATTAGCTCGGCCTGTCCGGGGTAGATCTCCTCGTCCAGGCAAAAACAGGGACCGGTACGTCGTGATCATTTTTTTCATTGGAAATTTTGTGCGAAATAAAATATCAGGGAAAACGGCGGCCTTCCTGTTGCCGGCCATCGAGCGACTGGCTAAGAGACGTTTGCCACCGAGCGGAAATGTCTCTATCCTTGTGCTATCCCCAACGCGAGAACTTGCCATGCAGGTTAGCAGACGTATCATGCTTTCCACTTGATGATCCCTGACATGTGTCTCAGATCCAAAAGGAAGCCGATGGCCTTGTTCGAACTCACCCATTCTCCGTGCAAAGTGTGATCGGTGGTTCGGAGTAAGTCTCTTACGTTTGATGACGCTAGCACAATTCTCATCTCATCATTTCCACAGCATCAACCAACAGAAGAGAAAGCTAGCGACGCAGCGTTGTGACATCCTTGTTGCAACCCCTGGTCGGCTTCTCGACCTTCTGGAGTCAACTGACCTGAGCCGGAAGTTGCATGGCATCCAGACGCTCGTATTGGATGAAGCAGATCGCTTATTGGACCAGGGATTCATGCCTACTTTAAAGTCGATATTCAATTTCCTGCCTAATCGTGAAGAAAACCCAAGACAGTGCATGCTCTACTCCGCAACGCTGAGCGAGGATATAAAAAAGGTCGAATCTCTCACTGCCTGACGTTGCTCATAATGTTAATGTCACCACAACACGTTACACAGGTGGCTGCGCTTTACTTGACCCCTAAATACGAGTTCGTTTCCACCTTGGGCGAGGATGAAGTCAACACCCACCAACACGGTATTACTCTCACCTCAACCTACCACGATCTCGTCTAATCCCTCTTATACAGTACCTCAAACATTTGTCACCGTTCCGATCAGCGACACCATCAAAGCTACCGTCGGTATCCTCCAGGAAGACGTTGCTGAGCATGGCAACCGCTCCAAGTCGATGGTATTTTGCACAACCGCCATGGGCACCTCTGCCACCGCCCAACTTCTTAAAAAAGCAGGTTACGGGACGCTACCCCAAGTCTTTGAAATTCATAGCCGGATGACCCAGAGCAAACGCCTTTGGACTGCTCAAAAGTTCAAAGCCGCAACAAACGCGATCTTGGTAACGTCTGACGTGACTGCGCGTGGCATGGACTTCCCTGGGTGAGTTGGCCCATTGTTTACTGTTGTGCACGTGTGCAGCATCTCCTGACCCAACGATGCTCTGAACAGAGTAACACTGGTTCTACAAGTCGGGCTCCCCGCCTCCTCTGAGCAATACATTCACCGCCTGGGACGTACAGCTCGCGCTGGCCGGTCCGGAAAAGGCACTATAATCCTCACTCCTTCTGAATCCGCTTTCCTCCGCTCACCCGAAATGAGACCCATCCCGATCCAAGCCCACCCTCCACTCCAGCTCCCCTCCGTGCCTGCCTCTGACCTCGACAAAAAGCTGCAAATACAGGCATATGGCGCGTGGCTCGGCTTCAACACAGCCTTTATCAGGATGATGGGTGTGACGAAGCAGAAGTTTGTCGACGAGGCGAATAGGTATGCTTGGGATGTGCTTGGATGGGCGGATAAGCATGTACCACCACCCATTGCGAGAAGGACAGCGCAGGTAATTGGGATTGGGAGTGTGAAGGGGATTAACGTAGTTAGTAGGGTTGAGTACCCGGAGGATGAGGGGTCGTCGCGTTCAGGCGAGGAGCAAGAGCGCGGGTTTGGGTCTGGGTCGAGACAGCCACGGAGATCGTCACGCCCTAGTGCTGGCCCATCTTGGGCAGGGCGGGGTCGCAGAGGCTAGATGGGTTCTGGGTCTGCACTTCTACATCACCTCTCTATTGCATATACTATAGATCATCATATTGTTTAGAAACTTACAACAATATTTGTTCCGCACACGACCTGTTTATCGTGGCTTCGGCAGTGGAGAGTCTCAGGCGCAATTGATTGTTCAACGTTCAGCGCTCAGCAGAAGAGGGATGGTAATTTCCCAATACAATACATGATGCATGGTTGTACAAGTCGAAAAAAATATTTGATTATACATGACTAGGCGGCGCAAAGTAACCAGACACCGCACTTGCCCGTTACATATCTTTCATCGCCCTAGAAAACTTCTCGGCGTCAAAGTCTGCACGGCGCGGGACGATTTTACAAGGAAAGGGCAGTGGGCCCCTGAAGAGTCGTTCCGACAAGTCGTCAGTACATTCAAAATTCGAAACGTCAGAACACTCACGCAGTCAGGCCACACGTGAACTTGGGGTCAACGTCGATCTCGCGGCCTTTATCATCCAGAGCTTTGAATACAGTCAAGGTGGACAGGATCGTGACCATCGCCACCCAGACTGAAGCATCTGCGGTGAAACGGCCGGGACAGGTGCGCCTAAGCAGTAGTAGAAAACGATTAGTTGAGAAAGGATAGCTACGTAGAAGAAGAAAAAAACGAACCTTCCAAAGCCATACACGATCTGCGATGTAGACACTTCATCGTCTAACTTGCCATCCTTGAAGTACCTTTCGGGCTTGAAACTGTGTGGTTCTGGATAAACGTCTGGGTTATGAAGCATCGCCCTTACGAGAAAAAGGTTATAGGCTTTAGTAGCGTGTCAGAGAATGATGCATACCATATGTTGGGCACGACCGTGGATCCTGTGCATTTGAGTTGATTAAGAAGACAAAAGTGCTGACAAGTGGGATTCATACCTTTCGGAATGAAATAACCTTCGAAAACGTCATCGCTCACCGTTGCGTGTGCAACCGCTTCACCATCACGCAAAAGTCAAAATGAGTCTGGAATTCGAGTAGCATTGGATGAGAAGTACCGACCGAGAGGTACGACGGGGTACAACCTCAGTGTCTCTCTTAAAACAGCTTCCACATACGGCAAGTGAGGCCTGTCATCGAAGTTAGGCAGCCGGTCCAACCCGACGACTTCGTCGATTTCTGCTTGAGCTCGCTTCTGCACGTCGAGGTTCTGCAACATAGCAAGACTGAAGGAATACAGGGCCACCGTCGACTACGAGAATGTTAGCGCTCTACCCTTTCCGCTGCCAGGAAGACTGACGGTTAGAGCTCCCGCTATGATATTATGGTATGAAACCTTGAATGTTTAGAAGGCACAGATGACGCTCACCTATGAACCCAGAGGCAGCTACGTCCTTGAACAACTGGATGGTAGAGGGATCCTTTGCGTATTTCTCCGATCGTAGGAGATTGGGTATCATTGCAGACGAAGCAATCTCATCGGCCTGGGGCTGCTTTCAACACAACTTGAGGGCCAACTATCGTCGGGTACGCACCGCACGTTTCCTAGAATACTCGAACGGCGCTGAAACCATGCCATCGGCACACTCCTTCGATAGAGCGGCTCGGCGACTGAAACGAGAGCCGGGGAGCCACGTTGGCAAACTGAGGACTTGGAGGTTGTGAGTATCGATTGGTACTAATTAATTTGACGCGTAAGAGAACTGCGAACCGAAAGGGAAGGCATTAATGATCGCAGAATTTTCTGGTACCAGCCCCTCCAAGGCAATGGCAGCTCCATGCTCAAAGAGCCCTACGAAATAGTCCCTTCCAGGACTGAGTTCATAATCGTACAGTATGGACATGATGATTGCTGCTGAAAATCTGTAGAATGATCATTACCAACCAGAGGATGGAAACGATACAATCCACGTGCCTTTGAATATGGGAACGATGGTTATCCGGATCATTGACGAGGTCTAAGATGAGCTGACGGGCTTTCTGGAGTTGGATGGGACGATGCTCTAGTGTAGCTTCCTCCCGGAAGAATTGATGAAAGAGTTTTCGTTGAAGTCGCCACCGTTCGCCATACGGTTCCCAGCCGAAATGGAAACCCCATCCGTAACTGTTAGAGTTGGAGTTAGAGACTTACAAGGCGGCATTTGTATACACGCACGGCAGCCTTGCAGCAAAGTAAGGTCTGTCTGAATAGACGCTTGCGCGGTGCTCTAAGAGGGCTTCTGCAACCTTTGCTGAGTGGATGACAATGATGTTTTCGCTGAACATGGAGGTCTTAAAGATATCTCCTGTTTACGTTGGCTTAGTCCAGCGCCAGCTGAACAAGAAGTGAACTGATAGACCAACCGTAGCGAGAACCCCATTCTGCGTAAGTAACCCAAGGTTCCGAGGCCCGTATACTAAGAGCATTGCCGACGAAAGGGAGTGGGGTGGGTCCAGGCAAAGGAAACCCCCGACTCTCGCAACGGGATTTTGCCAGCTTGAAAAACATGATTAAGCCTGCGATGGCAATGGCTCCGACAGTCACGAGGTCCGACGACATGTCAAGGGACCAAATCGACGAAACATCTGCGGAGAAAATGGACGACATGTCAGGAAATAACGGTTCTTAAAGGTGAGCAAGGAAGTGCGAGGAAACCACTGGGATGAATTCGACCCGTGGTTTTAAAGCACTGCAATGCTAATGTTAGGAATACTTATATGTTTGTGAATCCCGGGGCCCCGCAAGATAGCGCAGGGAGCAGGCGACGACCTTGCAGAGATAGATCCAAGAGCGCGGATAGCATGGAGAATTGTCAATCATTTCAATATCTGCCAGAAGAGTCGAGAACTTGAAATACCACCGTGATTCGTCATGGATTGACTTGTTCTCACTGGCAGTGTGAGCTGCGTCGATTCCGCGTGTGGGAGCGAGCAGGAACTCAACCTAGCATCGCTCCCACTGCGACTTTCGGACGATACAGCACCTTTTTGCAAGTGTCAGTTAGAAGTACTGGAGCACTGACTCGGAGGAAGCTTCTGCCATGCCCTTGCTACAAAGGAAGGTATTGCACCCGTGATCAAAGAACGTTCCAAAGAATCGAGGGTTGCGTCAGAGGAAGCGGGGCATCCGTAACCTTTCCAAGAAACCGCTGGGATCCTAACAGGTCCTAAAGGCTACCTAACAGCCTTGGGGACCCGACTCATGTGCGTGAGCAGTAACCGATACCGACCTCCCAGCTCAGCGCCTAAGGCCTAAGCCCCCATTTCCATACATCATGATCAGGAATCTTATGTACACCGATTCCAGCTAGATGCAAATCATTAGACCGCTTTGCCCAGATTTCCGCTCAGCATTTTTGTTTACGAGTGGAGCAGGACAAATAATCCGTGACTTCCATTAAATAAGGATACCCTCATTCCATCAGTATCGTGAGGGGGCGTATTTGTCCTGCTCCACCATATAAATAACATTTTTGAGTCGAACGCAGCGCAAAGCGGTCTAACGTTTTGCATCCAGCTGTCATGCAATACGTCAGGTGCATTGTCACCCAGAAGCGGCCCCCAGCATCGACATGGTAGTCGTGTCCTCGCCATGTTGTCGATGAGATTCAGGTGCAGCATGTAATGTGCAAGTGAGCCATGGAGAGTGTGGAGCCACTGTGGGTGAGTTGCAAAGCGAGCCACAGAAGGTGTGAGCGGGTGCTGGAAGGCAAGGGTGAGCTGTGTTGGGAGGAGGGTGTGGGTAAGTCACATAGGGCTCAGGTGTTGCATGTCGTGGCACCTCGTCGCTGTGGTTGTTGGCGTGCCTTGGCCGTCGCCGCGTGCGGTTGCTGTGGTGGGCCTGTTGTGAGCTTCACTGTGTCATGTCATGTCGTTGTCGTTGTCGTTGTCGTTGTCGTTGTCGTCACCGTGCGACATGCCCCGCACTTGGACCTTCGATCGCGAACGTGGTCCGATCAATCTAGATTATATATATATATAATACAGAAAAGTGGTAGCCCAGGTGAGTACTAGTACGCAATATTCAGGACAGCGTAAACACACTCAGGCGAGGTGGTGGGCTCCATCTGGCATCAACCTTGCGGCAGCATGTTCTGCCAGCCACCACGAGCGTCATCGTGTCTTCACATTGTGAAGGCATGGGTTGGTTGTCTTGGCAGTTGGCTGTGACCAGTGGTCTTGCAGTGGCCATTCAAGAATTTCAAGTTGTAGCGGTGATCTAAGCGTCCCAAAAGTGGCTAATACGCACCCCTTTTGGTCATGTCAAATATCAACCTCCCCCTGCCTTCCTGCTTCACCTCCACTGTAGGCCCACTGGTCTAGTTGCCAATGCCTGCCATCGGGTTTGCTTTCGTACATCACCTCTCTATTGCGCGTGTCGTGGACTATAGATCTTCACATTGTTTAGAAACTTGTGACAACATTTTGCTGCGCACACGACAGCAGTGGGAAGTCTCAAGTACAATCCAAATATTGTTCAACGTTCAGCGCTCAGCATAAGGGGGAAGGCAAATTCCCAATACAATACATGTCATAGGGTTGTCCCACTTGAAGCAAGATCTGATTATACATAACTAGGCGGCGCAAAGTAACCGTGGCACCGCACTTGCCCGTCAATATCTTTCATCATCCCAGAAAA
>KN819331.1:320602-350897 GCA_000827475.1 Paxillus involutus ATCC 200175
CGATTGCCTCTCTCGTCTCCTCCTGCGCAGTGGCCGAACCTCCATCACCTTTGTTATCCAGTCAGCTTCTCGTGATCTCTCTCACTGTCGAGCCAGAGTCCGACATCAACGTCTGCATCTCACCATGCATATCCAGTGAGCTTCCTATGATCGAGGAAGAAGACGAGGATGCGGTCTCCTCCTTGGTATATTGTGCACCACCCAACTCGTCGATGCAAAACATCCAGAGCCCTGACCTAAAGCAAGCAATGTCAGCGGTCGCTCCATCGGTTTTCCCTACCCACGTGGACGAGAAGGTGGTCGTCGAAGAGCCACAGGCGAGTCAAGAAGCGCTGACGGCAAGATCCAGTCCTTGTGTGCCTCTGGGGGAAAGTGAGTCCGAGGCAGAACTCAACGCAATGTGGGAGGCGGAGTTTGCTGCCTTCGAGTTCGACTCCGGGAATTTAGAGGAGTGGACTGACGAGGTGGAGATGGCGAAACAGGCAAAGTACGATGCTCACTTTGCATATGCGGAGAAGGCTTTGGCGGTGCCCGTCCCAAAGCTTTCTTCCTTTTTCTCCAGCGACTCTCTCGCCAAATCTGTCCCCATTAACGACGATTACACCAAGGGTCATTCCCCTACGAGGACTCAGAGCTCCGAGTCTTCGAGGAGCAGCACCTCGCCTGACACTTCGTTGGCAACCACTATCAGCTTAGACGACAGCCCTCCTCAGTCCCTTGCTGCAAAGATTCGTGGACTCCGCAGGATCCCAAAGCACGTAGACTTAAGGGTACGCGTCTTACGCCTCCTGTACTGGCACCTCGACTGACCCCATTAGTCCAGAATCCACAGGTTCCCGCCACTGCAGAATACGTTTTATCTCCAGACCTTCCATGCAGATCGCTTGATCTCCCAGGTAGTGACCTCGTCACTGTCTTGGAGATCAGCGCAGCCCCGTTGCATAGGACGGAGAAGTGCAGAGGCATGAAGGTAAGCTGGCCATCCAGTGTCCCGTCTTCAAACGTGTTGCTTAGTTGGTTCACACAGCGATCTTTTCTGTCATTTGGGGGTAAATTGGGCTCTCTTGACGAAGCCGGCAAGGGCAAGGATCTTCGGGTAGGTGGCCTTGCTTCGCTCCTTCCAAACATTTGCTCAAACCACATAGTCATGGGTAACGCTCAGTGGGACTCTCGAACCTAGTCGCCCGTCCAGAAGTGAGGCCATTTGCCAGTAGACATCGAACGAGTTTCAGGAAGTCTCCGCGGAACCATCGATACCTCACAGTCACCGCCTGCTCCAAACCGTCTTCCGTCCGTCGTGCAGCACCCGAACTGCCGTTTTCAGCTCGCGCACATCTCCACCCCTTTCTTCCTCATCTTCACCCGTTTGGTCGTGTGCCAAGATTACACGAGCGACCAATGGTAAGAGGAGAAAGCGGATGACAAAGGAGTCGATGAAGGCTTTGAAGAAGCGACTTGATTCGATGGACATCGATCCCTGGTACTAGAACCTCGGATTCGTTCGCGTCCACCACTGGTACGCACTTTCATTCTTTCCCTCGTCGTAAGCCTGACACAATTTCTTCTAGTCCTTCCGTGTTGCAATTTTTCCATCTTCTATAATATCGTCCGAACTCCAAAAAAAATAGAAAACATCAAAAGAACCCAAGAAAAAATGTCAAAAAGGTCACAACTTCAAAAAAAAAGTTCCTATGGATTCGACTCGGTTCCTGAATATGACTCGGTTGTGTATTTCTCTTGCTCCTTTGGGTACGTTCATTCATCATGCAGTCTCATCATGTCACGCTAAGCTAGACTTGTTGAATTCTCCAGTCTTAATTTCGCTGTCATTCACCTTCCCCGACTTCGAGATCCCAAAGCGAGTGTTTTCTTTTTATTTCTTTCCTCTCACCGTTGCCCAAACCCGACCCCCTCAATCCCTCCACTTCCCAACCATAGACGTCACTGAGTGCGCCAAGTTGCAGAAGCCAGTTCCCGCTGGTATTTTTTCGACTTGAGCAGTAGTGTTCCTTTCTGGGCGATGCACACGCGCATGTCATAGCGCAGTGTTTAACTTGTATCTTTATACTTTGGCACAAATAATCATCAAATTCAACTTTTCGTTGCAAGGGATGGAATTTTGAGTATGTACGTGGTTCTTGACGCGCATCGTAAGCTATCGTCTGCGCGATATATTCGCCAGAGTGATTGGCGATGTTGTTGGTTATTATGTAATGTGCAAGGACCTCTGATCCTAATAATACCAAACAATGCCAGGCGAGGAGGCAAACAGGAGTCACGATATCAGTGGCTTGAGGCAACCAGAATCGTCCCCGTAACTCAGATACACTTGATCAAATTTTCCATATCGCCTGGTGCGCTTTCCTTTCAACGCGCGAGATCACCTTCGTACAGGAGAGTAATGTACCCACTGTCCAGCAGCGACGAACCGTTCCGCATGTCTCTCAGAGATAGTCGTGGTATACCCACTCTTTTGTCCCCATGGGAGTTTCTGAGGACTGTGGTATCGTACATCCATCTGGATGCGTTATTCTTACACACACTAAATTTTAAGCGCGTCAAATCAACATTCCCCTATAACATTTGGGTCAGAGTCGTGTCGATCGACGAAGAAAAGCCCACATACGCGATACCTGCAGTCTGCAGAGTCCTAGGGGAAAATAGTGCCACGGAAGCCTAGTCTGATATAGAAAAACCTAGACTGACGAAACAAATCCACAAAGCATGGCCGACGTAGCGAGTGTTGCAATGGTCTTGGCCTGCGACGGCGCGACGGCGCTGAGGACACCAGAGTCTGGATGCCCAATGAACCAAGGTTCGCGAAACCACATAGGGAGTACATGGTTTCTATGCAACATGGTAATTTCCAGAACCACTCGACAGAGATCAAGACCGCTGTACCGTCTTTTGAAAAGCCATCGCAACTACTCTCATCCCAAGATCAGTGGATTGACGGAAACGAGTGCCTGTCACGTCCAGGGGCTTGGGAACGATCTCCTCCCCCGTGATTTGTACGAAAAAGCGTAATTATAACACAGTAGAACCGTCTACACTATAACAATGACTGTCTTCATGGTATGGTGGGTCGAGGTAGCTAGGATCGTTATAATACACACCTCGCGGAGTACATAAGCCCAAATAGATAGTAATCCCTTTCCTTACACGCCGTCAAGCATATGATTCCCTCACAAACCTTCCCCACTTCTCGATCACAGGTTTAACGATCAAATCCCATTCCCTACCCTTGTACTTCCCCGTGTCGGGACGCCGGAAAAGCAAAGATCTCCTTATGGGTTTGATTACCTGCGTGTGACATCAATTTTGAACACACACGCCGTCTGAGAAGGGCTTACAATCAAGACACGGCTTTGTAGGCGCCTTCTTGGGCGATGATGTACTTCCATATGATATACGTGTACTTGCCGCAGACGGTGACGCATCCGAGTTATCGAGTTCTGGCCAACCTTGTACCAGATAAGGTGCATGCAGAGACAAGTCCGCCAGCTCTATATGAACGAGTCGTTCGATGCGGTGAATGTAAGGGCCAGGTTCGCCGGCTTTGATGTTGCCTTTGAGTAAACTGGGGCTAGGACCGTCCTCGTCTCCTTCGATGGTACCAGGCCACCACCCGCGCGGAATTTGCACTTTGGACTGACATTGCTTGTCCCACTGGTCGAGCCTCTTGTTGAGGTTGACGGTTCTACCGACTTTGAGTTGTATCACGTCAGTGCGATTGGGATCTGGAGAGATGTTGCATCACAGAACTATGCGTTTGCCAATACAGAAATTTACCTCGTATCTCGAAGGTGTAAATATATCCGGAAACATCAGATGAAGTGGGTGCTTTTTCCATTTCCACTCTGAGTGCCAATTGGGTATCCGGCTGCAGGGATTTGGGTATATAATCTGCGGAATGAATCAGACAAACAACTCAGTATGGTTTTCCAAAGTTCGCATACGGCTGTATTCAATGAATTTATCTTCGTGTCCAGGTCTTGGAACGTAGAAACCAGTTTGGGCGGTGATCATAGCTTGTCTGTGTTGATGACAGTACAAAGCTGGGATATCAGGACTTAGAAGGGAATGCACACGTGGAATCTTGACTCGTCTTTTGCACTGTCGTCCAGCCTTTGTCTCGGCACTACATTGTGCTGTGTTACTTCCTGGAGATGAAGTTGTCGAAGGAGATATTGAGGAGGCACGTGGCCTGGTCGGGGTGACATTGGGTGCTGCGTGAGAAGGGCGGCCCGAAGCGGATATAGATGGTTGAGCCATCGCAGGGGGAAGTGGGAGGGAATCTGGGTGTGGTCGCGAGGGAGGGGTAACGGATGACGGCGCCGGCGCCGGTCTAGCTGGGGTATGAGGACTCATCGGCTTCAATGCATGCTGCATCGTCAAGGACTGCTTGGGAGGTTGAGGTATGGGCATGGATGTGACAGGTGGCCTGGGGGGTGTCCTTGGGGGTTGCGCTGGGGTCGTCGAGGACTGCTTGGCGGGTTGAGGTACGGGCATGGATGTAGCAGATGGTCTGGGGGATGTCTTTGGAGGTTGCGCTGGGGTCGTCGAGGACTGCTTGGCGGGTTGAGGTACGGGCATGGATGTAGCAGATGGTCTGGGGGATGTCTTTGGAGGTTGCATTGGGGCCGCTGCTGTAGGATTGACTGCTGGCGCCACATGGGACAGACGACGATGGATGTCGAGTGCTGCTTTCAAAGCGAGTAGCTCTGGTCTGAAACCACCCATAAAGTTGTTCTCATGGTCTGAATCGGGCGGTGTAACAGGAGGATCTAGGAGCTTCTCATCCGAGTCGTTGTCTTTCTTGCCTGCAAGTAAGAGGGCATCGAAGCTCTCGACGAGATCACGCCGTTTGGGCGGCGCTGGTAGCGGTGGGTTCATCATGATGGTTTGGGTGAACCTGCACGAATGTTGGGAATATGACCCTTCAAATACCGTGAGGTCAGGGCTTTAATAGTATGGGAAAGGCAGCCAACTTGACTTTGATGCGGGACATCAAAGAGCTGCATCGCCATGAGGGGGTGACTACATGGGTGACTACATGGTGACTTCGAGAGCGGTGAAAATGGGAAGCAATCGATATCATCTGGCTGTACATAAGATCCTCGGAACCCTTTTGCAGACACCGCACAAGCACCGCGTGTAAGTTTACTCGGTTGTAAATACATAACATGTTCGGAGTTGTCCGTCACCAAAAAGCAAAGTGCAATTTTCTCAGACTCGTTATTCCCCACATCCGCCTCAGAATATTTGGAGTTCAACGTTGCGGGTCGCATGCCAAAGGCCTAGAACAGTACTCGGTACGACGGTGAGTAATTCTCCCATGTCTCCCTGTCAATGTCAGCGATCGCATGGACGATCGTCACAAGATGAAACGCACTGGGCTCTGAGATGTTTGATGCCAAGCACTACGCTCTCGTAGCAGAGTGGCGGCCTAGAAAACCGTTAACTGATCATTTTACCATTGTCCTTGTTGTTGACCACCGTCTGACAATTGCACCTTCCCCACAGCAACCCGGCAGTGCTATTGTTGCTTACACTGCCTTGAGCAACGGTGTCACTTTACGGCCACGTGGGAAAAAACGGAATTATTGTCACAACTTTTATGTACTAGCTGCTATACACTTTTTCACAACGACGAGACCTCACGCGCACGCTCAGATCTCCGATCTGTAGTTCCTCAGAATTTACCTGAGAACTGGGACCACGCGTTGACAATGTCTGATTCTCAGAACATCTGTTCCATGCTGGATGAAATGACCGCCAGTATGGCCTCGACCAGGGAGCTCGTACGATCCATTAAGGAAAAGTGTGTACACGTCCAGTACCATCCGTCTTCTGTTGACAACTATGCACAGACAATCCTCCACGGACGAGATGGACATGAGAGATGGGATATCCCTGTTGTCTCTAAAACACCAACTCATGCTATTCTACCTCCAGTCGCTCGTCCTCCTCTCTGCCCGGCGAGTAGCAGGCGACTCATTGCAGGACAAGGCCCCAGCATCCCAGCCTTTCAGTACCGTCGATCGCGATGTGCGCGGAGCAGGAGTTGGCGACCTGGTGGATTCGATGGTCGAAGGTCGGATCGTGCTCGAGAAAATTAAAGTGCTCGAAAGTAGGATGAGATATCAAATCGAGAAGCTCGTTCGTACAGCGGATGATGCTTCCAAGAACGTCGCCGATGGTAAGTCTGGCACACTGGCGCACATTCTGATGAACCAACTGACGTGATTGTTACCAAGACCCCCTTGCATTCCGTCCTAACCCCAAAAACCTAGTCAGCAATGACCAGGGATCGGATGCCGAATCCGACGAAAACCAAAACGAAGATGAAGGGACCCGTGACGACATTTATCGCCCTCCCAAGTTGGCTCCTATGCCATACTCAGAAAGCGCCGGAGATAAACGATCTAAACGTCAACCCATCCCAAAAACCCTCTCCTCACTCATTCACCAGGATCCCTCGCGACCCCACGTCGAGTCCACCTCTGGCCTCGGCTCGACGCCTGCCCTTGCCTCGGATCGTGCTCGCGAGATTCAACGCATGACCGAGTTTGAAGAAGATAACTTCACGCGGTTGATGATGAAAAAGAAAGACGTGCGGAGACGGAGGCAAGATGAAGCAGATCTTGCGCTTGGTGGAACTGGTTCCAGTCATGGAAGGCGCCGTGGCCGTGGCTTGGAAGATGAGTTTGAGGATGTGTTGCGTTCCGTGGGAAGGGCAAGGATGGGTGTTATAGGAGATGGATACGAGGAGCTCAGACAGAAGGGAAAGAAGTCAGATGCGTTGTCTCGGGCTAGGACAAGGAGACTAGACGATACGGACGGCGTAGACGGGGATATCCCGCAGGCTAAAAGGGGTCGGTTCGAGAGAGAAAGACGAACTCTGAGCAAGAGGCTAGCTAAGTCCAGGAGAAAGTAGAGTACCACATCCCTCACTGAGGTCCACAAGACGTGTCAAATGATCATGACTATGCGAGTCACGTGATGGCGACGCGTACCATCATAGCACATGGCGCGTCCATAACGCGCGACAAGTTGCTTGATACCGCATACCACTTCCACTACGCATGCAAGCAGCCAGGATGGCGTTACGACAAACAACAATCATATCGCATAAGCGCGTCGCAGTAAGTACGGTGGCTAGTGCTGGGACGAAAAGGCGCAAAGTCGAGATCGAGGAAACACAGTGAGACCCTAATATTAAGTTTTCTGCTTGCAGTAGTGAACCCTTGGAAAGGTCAACGATGGCAGTCACAACCAACGGCGTTGGAAACTCTGGCACCGCAGATGCTACCGATACAATCGAGAATCTCGAAAGAGACACATTAGGAGCGTCGTGGTTGACTGCCCTGGAGGCAGAGTTGGGGAAACCATACTTCCGAAAGGTGCGACGTGGCTTACATGCTCACATAGTTCCTGCACTTAAAAATCTCCCAGCTCAAAGATTTTCTGATTTCAGAACACACATCGCATGTAGTATACCCACCAGGTGAGTTTAATATTCGTGGTGGAGTTTGAGGAAAACTTTAAGGCTTCTTGATTCTCCAGTTCAAGACATCTACTCATGGTCAAAATTGACGCCCCTGGACTCTGTCAAAGCTATTGTGCTGGGACAGGTGAGTTGCACGCCGATGGATCGGTTCCCCTCACCGACCATCATTGGTATCAGGACCCGTACCATAATGTTGGCCAGGCACACGGTGAGCTGACGAGTTCAACGAGAACCTGCGCGTACATCGAACGCTCATTGACACCCTTTCGTAGGACTGTCATTCTCAGTCTTGCCACCGACGAAATTACCTGGGTCACTAAAGAATATATATAAACAGCTCTCCAACGATATCCCCTCCTTCAAACCTCCAAAGACGGGGTAAATTACGCCTCCGCAGGTGTCCGCTCTGCCATCGCTTACATTGCATATCATCAGGGACCTCACACCACTCGCCAAAGCTGGCGTTCTGTGGCTTAACACATGTCTGACAGTCCGCGCGCACAACGCCAACTCTCACTCGAAGAAAGGATGGGAGTCTTTTACCGATGCTGTCATTAAGGCTGTCCTGGAGCGAGAAGGCGGGCGGGGCGTGGTTTTCTTTGCTTGGGGGCTCCCGGCGCAGAAGACATGTGCGAGGCTAAGAATTGATGAGGTGAGCTTTGATGTGCAGATCTGTGCACCGGACTAATTTGTTGGATGTGGACGTAGGAGAGACACCTAGTTTTGAAGTACGTTTGTCTTCTTCAAGCCAAGTTTTCACGACTTAAATCAGCGTTGTTGCTAGATCGGCGCATCCATCACCTCTCTCAGCTCATCGAGGTTTCCTCGGAAATGGGCACTTCAAAAAAGCGAACGAGTGGTTACGCAAGAAGGGTCTTGAAGAAATCGACTGGATGGTACTTTGTTCTTCTATACCACACCTTTCATCTTCGTCCTCGTCAAAATCTAAATAGCTTAACTACACATGTACGCTGGTGGTTTTTGGATAGCAAGATTGCATAGTGAAGTGCCTGCTGCTACATCAAGAAGAAAATAAATAGAAATACATCCAAACCGCTTGTCATATCGTCCCATTGATATTTGGTCGAGTTTCACAGCCTCTCCCTACCTCCTGCTCCATCCAGTCCTTCCTGCCCCCGGACCTGGCCCACCAAACTGGCTCATATCAAGCGGTGCAAAATACCCCGCCGTAGGGGCGTTCATAGGAGCGACGCCAAGCCCCATTGGCTGAAACTGGGGTTGATATCCGAAATTTCGTGCTGCGGCTGCGGCTGCCATCATGTTGAATTGTGGGATGGGCGGTGTCTGTGTTTGGGATGATGAGACAGGCGGAGAGCGTGAGGAGGCTTGGCCGACAACGTTGGTGCTGGAGGTTGTGGGTGCAGCTGGAGGCGGTTTCCAGCCCTGTCTCCGTAACGGGGACGTCAGTCCTTGTCGAAGTGCGAGACAGAAAAAAACAAGGAAAGCCTGAAGAGCAAAGGGAGGATGCAATAAAAGCAAGACGCACGTGTTGTTTTCCCGCCCTGTATAGCTCTTCCAACTTCTCATCGAATATCCCCCGTTCCTCAAAGTCATGATAAGCTTTATACAACCTCAGTGCAGAGTGTGCGTCTTCTATCGAGTCATGGGTGTCTGTTTGGATGTTCTCTCCTAGGACGAACCAGGAGAGGAAGCGGAGGGAAAGGCGGCGTTGGCGAGCGCGGAGGAAGTATAGGTCGACCGTGTCAATGACTTGCTCGGGTGGGACGAAGATATCTATGTGCGAGTGAGCATGCGATGGTAGGGTGGAGCGGTCACGAGGATACCAGGCACGAACTCACTGATAATCCGGAAATCCTTCGAAAGCCCATGTCCAATGAATATGCATCCCCTATCGACGAGCAACCTCAACTTCTTGTACACCAACTTCAGCGGCGTTAATGTATGCCTGGACAAATGCGGGTCCAAGTCTCCAACTACATTCAATCGATCCCAAGTCAGCAACACCAGTCCATCAATCCAAGAGACAAGGAAAACGCACACTTAATACCAGAAAACTCGGTTAAATAGTCCACAATGACCTCACTCGTATGAATATGATCATCAATAAACGGGACACCTTCTTTCAAACCATTGCCTCGTAAGACGGAGACGCGAGCAAGGCTGAGGCGGGCAGGTCGGATAACACGGTTTGTACCATCGGATCTGTATTCCGTTTCCTCCTGTGTGTCGCAAAGGCATGAGTACGAGTGGGTGGAGTGAAGAGAGAGCGGCGAAGAGACGAGGAACGCACCTGCTGCATAGAAACAAACTCAGCATCGATGGCGACTAATGTTCCAGGCCTCGGCAGCTCCTCAAAGCGCAAACATTCATGCTTGACCAAGGTCTTATCTCGATTCCTATATCATACACAGAACAAATTAGACGACAACGCGACAACTGAACGAAGCATGGGCGAGAAACACGAACACAGATATGGATGTATCACGGCTCAAGATCGAGGGGTCAAGTTCGTCGGGAAGGCCAGAGAAATCGAGCTGGGAGCGCACGTCTTCTCGTTCTAGATATAGCACAGCGGGGACCTATTTTGACGGCTGAGCACATGAGAAAGGAGAAATGCAGAGTGTGCACGCACTTTCCAAGTACTTGGGAAACACAACGCCTCCTCCTCGGTAATGTTCCGAACTACAAAGTCGTTGAACAAGAACCAAGGTCCCTTGAGATTCGGTTGGCCTTCCGCTTCGGGTACTAGTATTGTGGTGAGATGCAATTTGGGGGAAGATTGTGAGCTATCTGACTTACCTTTGACAATCGCAACCAAATGCGAATGTTTTGCTTTCGTCATAATCTGGCACACGATAGCCTGGAAACCAAACGCAGACATTAGCCCCTAACCTTGTGCATGCACCACCTCAGCTCGACCCAAAAACATAGACACCCACACGAAGCTCATAAGCCGCAGTTTCAACATCGTCAACGCCTTCTACCTCTCCCCTCACTTCTACCCTCGGACTCAGGAACCTCCCTGACCTCCCATCTAACCAATATCTCAGATTATCCTCGTTATACACGTTTGCGTTCACTGCCAGCATTGGAGGCAGGTCGGATGTTGGGATAGAACGACGAGAAGAGAACGTAGCAAACTGCTTGCATGTCTGGCAGGTGGCTTTGTGTGTCATTTGGCGGATAAGGGAAGCACGAAGGATGTCGGGGAAGGAGGCTTGAGGTGGGGGTTCATTTGGTAGTGGCTGTGCATTTGCGTTTGCGAGTTAAGACGGTTAGTTAAGAGGGCAAGGTCGTGCGGTTGAGGGGAGTAATTAGAGGTAAAAGGAAACATACCTTCTTCGGATAAACCATATCAATAACATGCGTCATATTCTCCTTCTCCCTAACAGCCTTACAACTCAAGCACACGATAATATTCTTCCCATCAATCCCCAACAACTGTGTCACGGGTGCCGCAGCCGGTGAATGGGTACTCGTATTTTTGTTGGTGTGCGTGTCAGCTTGGAACGTAGTAGAAGGTGGTGGGTGGTGGAATACGATGGGGTTATGAGGGAAAGAATTTCCTTCAGAACTGAGGTGGTCGATGAGGAAACGATGGAATGATTGAATCATGTGGGCATAGTCGACTTCAGTAGGTTCGCGGCCATAGTCGATAAGTTCGAGTTGGTTCTGGGCTTTTGTCCGCGTGCACATGCGAATGTCAGTTGAACTGTCTTGAGAAGAGAGGCGGAACGTTACCGTGAGCCAGGACCCCAACAGTCTTGCAGAAATTACTCGACTGGCAATTCGTCCCATGCGCGTCCTCGAGCATACGCACGACGAACCCAAGCTCGCAGAGCAAACAGTGCTCTCTTGGGCAGTTCGTCGTTATATGCGACTTGGCTAGTTTTCGTATGGGAATGCTATAATGCATCATTTGTAAGACGGGATTTGTATACGAGTTGAGAATGTGCGTTTCGAGACCGCTGTATGCTGTTTTGTTATAAAACCTATTGGACAAGCGTCATTCTGAGAAAGGGAAGTCTCGAAAGAAGATCCCTTACCCGAAATCAAAGTCCTCGACCCCGAATTTTGAATATTCGATCTCGACCTTTCGATATATTCGAGGGACCTCGTCGATAGTATCATGAAGCGTGAGATGTTCAAGGTCGATCTACACCATGCATTAGCTCTTGAACCAAAAAAAAACACGCTACGCAAAAGCAACTCACATCATCATCCCTCCTCCCCTTCCCACTTCTAAACCTCCCCTGATCCTTCATACTAGAAACGACAGCACGATTCCTACGTCCCCTGAGCTCCTTCGGCAACGCTGCATAAGCCACATTGTCGTTTATCTTCATCGTCGACAGGACTTGGGGCGGTATTTTGGCTGGAGGTGGATAGGCAGAGGTAGTGGGGGAAAGGAATTGAGGGGTCCAGGAAGAAAGAAGCAGATTGCTATAGTGGGGCATGCCTATTGAGTTGAGAGGACTTCAGCGGGATGGGTTAGCTCGAGCAAAGTACAGCAGCGGAAGGGATGAGACTCACGTCGAATCTGTCCAATTAATCTCAGGGAGAGGTTCAGGCACGTCTGCCCAGTCGACTGGTTGCCCTTCAAAACCATTGAAGAAGGGCTCCGAGGATTCGTCTGCTGCTGTCAAAAGATGGATTGCACCAACAGCATCCCCAAATGCCAAGTAAGACCCATTGGATGATACGGCGGCAGAGGTGATGTAAGACGTCATGTCGAGCTGTAACAATGCTTGGACCAAATTTCAAGCCAGATATCAGCTAAGCACATACCTGGTAAAAACCGGAAGCATTGCTGAAGTCGGAGACATCAACGACGTTTACTAGACCTTGAGCTGACGTCACGACCAAGCTAGACGAATGTTTTGGAAGCAAGTTGATGAAAGCCGGGCCGTCCGAAAAGGGGATGGGTGGGAGAGGCCTCATGTTGCGCAGGTCATATACTTTGACAAGGGGATCAGGAAACTCATGTCCACGTCTGTGCTTTGGTTATTGCGAGAGTAGTTTATAAACAGGGAGAGATTGGACCTTAGGCTCCATCCAATGGTAAAGAAAAAATTGCCAGTAGCCTGCATATCCTGAACACCGCTGCTATGAGCGTGGACTGACCCATCGCCGTTCTCTCTCCGGATGCCAGTACGGGGATCGTGAGCGCGTACGCATCCATCAGCGGAAGCACAAAGCAATGTAGAGTGAGAGAACTGAAGGTTCGTGACCTGAGATGGTACGGATACTTGTCTTACTGCCCCCCCAATCATCGAGTTGAGTAGTATTATCTCCGGTGTGTTGGTTGCAGCGGCTACAAGGTTAGGAGAGAATGTTGAGCCGGACATTGCAGTAATCGTCGATGGGGGTGATCTGGATGACTGTCAATTTACCGATCCCGGACGAACCGCGCACGCGAACACGACGTACCGAAAGTACCATTTGTTCATCCCCCCTTTGGCCCACGATCCAACACCTTGGCCAGCCAGACCCATAGCACGGACATAATTATCGCCGACGGATAACTGCTTCACGGCAAGACCACCACCGACTGGGAAAGATACACCGCGTACTCCCTGTACGGTATGGAGCGCGACGACAGTCCCTGAGTTTGTGCCGGTCCAGAGACTGTCAGAAACTGGGTCGAAGGCAAGCGCTGTGACTGGCTGTCCAAAAGTGTCGTGTAGGGACGTAATTGGGATGATGGACCTATACAACGAAGTCATCGACGTCCTAGTAGTCCCTTTTGGCCAACGATAAATACCATCGATGCCAGCACCTACTAGTACTTAGTACCTCAAGAAGTATGGAGAGTTGTAAGGTAGTGAGCACGTGACCCAGTATAATAAGTTGCTCAGGCCAAGCCAACAAGCCATCAAGCACACGGCGCCCATGTTGGCTGCTTTCTGTCGGAAATTCACCAGCAATCATCTCGCAACCTTTCCCAGCGGTGCTGGTGACTACTACATCTATCATAAGACCTGTGTATCTGAATTTATCTTTGCGATACCAGCCGGGTCACCTTGACTTTGAACCACAGACTCTACGTGCTCACTGTGTAATCCACCACTAGCAGTTCTCGCGGCTCTCTGTCAGCATATTCGGACAGGCAGTAGAAGACCTGCTCCGTGATGGAGACCCCACCCGCGGTCCCCTACCAAGCGTACAGAGTGAGTACGACTGATAGTCTTGCTGCGGCACTAACGCTCTCTTCGGCCTTCAGTCAAAACGCCATTCCCGCACCGTCTCCTTGTTGCCTCTAGCACCAAATGTCCTTGCACCAGCCATGTCTCGTCCGTCTAGCGTTATCAGCAACGGCCCCATCCCCATCGCACCTGCGATTAATCGTCAATCGGAGTACTTTGAGACCGAGAAGGTGTCATCGGAGTATCCGGCCGTAGAAGCTGTAGCGCAGGTCAAAACACCTGTCGTTGAATTGCTTCCTCCATCTTCAAAGGAACTACCATCTCCTCCCTCGCCTAGCGATTCATCAGTCACGTCCGAATCATCGCCTGATGCCCTGCCCAATAACAACAATGCCTATGACGCTCCTCCCACAGAACCCGAAACTGCAGTCACCAATGAGCCTTCAAGCAGTAATGGGAAGAATAAGGAAGTCGAATCTACTTCCCCTGTCGCTTCCCCGTCCTCCTCTTCTTCTTCCTTACCGCCCGCCAAACAGTCAAACAGTAGTACCGCCACCACAGTGAAGAAAATATCCACTTTCCGGCGCGTACCACTCCGTCCATCCGCCGCACGATCCCCTCTACCTTCGTCCCCACTCCGACCACCCGAAGTCCGGTCAAGAGCACCCTCCACGTCATCCAGCATAACCCGCCAATTCGACCAATCTCCCCAACTTTCCCGTTCGCCTCCACTTCATAGCCGCGTTACATCCATCAGCTCCGTCCTCAGCGAAGACAAACCCTATAACGCTAGTAATGGTGTTGGACCAAGCCCGTCTCATACACCTAACCCCACTACTCGACATCTTTCGACGTCTACACTCGCAGTCCACCAACCGCAGTTGGGCCTGGGCACCATTCAGCCCCCTCCCCGATCTTCGTCTATGTTAGTGCCTCCGCGGCCACCACCTAAATCCGTCTCCCCTGCAGCCACAAGTCTCTCCGTATCACCTGCAATGTCACCTTCTGTGTCCAACCCCTCCCTCCCTTCCGTTGTCACCCGTTCCTCAGCCCCTTACAGGCCCGGGTTCCAGCCCAAAGGCGTCTATCGCCCACGCACAGATGAATTCTTCGAAGCCCGCAAAACGAAGAGCGACACTACCCGTATCGAGCGGACGAAACTCGAAAGACGGCTCGAAAAGCTCATCAACTTGCATTTTCCGATCGAAGGAAACGAGTTAAAGGAAGCGAAGCTGCACAGAAGAAGGTCTAATGTGTTTGATTTGGATCTGGCGAGTTTGAGGAATATGGATGCGAGTGAAATTTGGAAGGGAGTGTTACAGTCGCAGGCTTTGCAGGGTGCGAAAGGGGACATTCGAGGTATGCTATAAACGTTTGCTTGTCTCGTGATTTTCATCATCGCTCATTTCATGTCTGCCATCAGCTGCTGAACAGCGAATCACACCATGGCAAGAAGATTCTACCGTTTCCAAATGTCCTCTATGCAGGTAGGTCGGCATTTGTGCAGGTCTCATTTATTGTGCCCTTTCTAAGTTACAATTAGTACCTCGTTCCACCCACTCACTAACCGCAAACACCACTGTCGTCTCTGCGGTCAAATCATTTGTTCCCTCCCTGTTAAACGGCTCCAGCGCCCGGAACTTTGTTCGACACTATTCATCGTGGACTCGAAGACGCGGAGGATTGAGGAAGTGAGCGAGGGGGTTGATTATGGGGTCAAAAGGAGAGGGAGTGCAGTAGGGGCCGGGAAGGGCAACGGGAAGGGAAAGGAGAAAGAAAGGGACGATACTTTGGCGGATGATGAAAAGTTTTTGAAGGGTGTGAGGGTGTGTAGGAGCTGTAAACCGATTCTGGCGTGAGTCCTTCGTTGCTCGTTCTGTTCGGCCCTTTCTGCAGGGATGGATCTTAATCTTTACTATTCTCTGGACGCGCTGGCCGGGAATACAGACGAGAACAGTATAGTCAGGAGGTGTCGCGGTCACCGGCGTTTGTTCGGTGGTACGAGGTATGCGAGCTTTGGAAGATGGTCTTTCTCTTCCTTGATATCATCATCATAGGCGCTCATCAATCTCGAGAAAGAGATTGAAGAATCCCTCCCGCAGTTCCAAGAACTCCTCATGGCACTAAAGTAGGTTTCTACCGCATCCCCTCAAAGCACCCAAAATACACAACTTGCTTCAACCCCTTTCCCAGCTCCGATTCCCAACCTACCAAAGAAGCCTCGGCTGCGCGCAAACGTATCCTCGGGGACTTCGCCTCCTACGACACTCTCTCCAAACGTATCCGCGCGATCCCCTGTGCACCCGGGAGCTCCCAAGACCGCGTCCAACTCGCGATTCAGACACGGGCGAATTTCTTTCTGCAGAAGAATATGTTTTCTTTGCAGGTGAGTTCTTTGCTATCCAGCATTTGTGCATTGTCGGCGGGATTTGTCTGATACGGGAGCTTATGTACAACAGTCCCTCCCAAAACCAAAGAAACACCCCGCCGCCTCCTCGGACCCTATCGCCCCCCTCGTTGACCCAGACTCTGAGCTCGCAGGTGCCCTTCAACCTCTTCTCGAACAAGAAGCCCTCCTCGAGTCGTTCGTGGGTGAGGCGACGGCGCAACGGAAATTTGAAGATGCGAAGACGCTCAAAGAGAATTTAAAGGAGATTAGGGCGGAGATCGATAGAATGTTGGAGAATGGGACAGGCATGGAGGGGCGGTAGTAGGTGGGTAACAATTAATTGACATGTGTCTGCAGTGTCGAGCTTCAAGGAGGATGTTGATGAGATGCCAGGTCAGGAGTGTGGGTAGTGGATTAGATATGGGCAACGCTCTTTGGTCAGATTACTGTTTGCGCTGCGGAATATAGACATACATTTTGGTCATCTGTATCCAATCTGTATCCATGCAGTTCCAATAACACTGGCATCGACTCTGTGATATTACATGCAATGTTATTCATGGGACACTCCTAGTCCTATCAGTTTCATGCGAACACTATTATGTGGTATATATACCGATTTGATAGACGACCAAAAAGTGAGCGAAAAGAACTAAACTGTAAAGGAGCACTAGATGAGGTTTACTATGCGAGGCTGGATAGTGTAGTGATGCCGATGATGGTGATGAAGAATATAATCTGAGCTGGATAGCGTTAACTGATCATGAGAAAAACCCGTGTTTGAAAAAAGGTGTCCCAAGGTTTCAGAAACAACAAAACACCACAAAACAAAAGCGGAGAATCCACTGCAGACAGGCTCAGCCTTCATCCGCAGCATGGTCTCCTCTATTCCCATCCCCGTTCCCATTATTAACAGCACCAAAATTTGGGGACACGATATACCGCGGTGGCATCGTGATATGAAACTGAGACTGACTTGGAAGCGCGCTGCGAGATATGTTCGACGACCAAGGCACAGCTAGTTTCAGAGTGTTGGGCTGTTGGGTACTTCGGCTCCGCGAGAGGTTTGTGCCTAGTCTAAAATTCTCCAGCCTGTTCCCGCTCCCAGCCCCGTTGGCAAACTGCGCGAGCCCCTTGGTCACGGGTGAGTACGGGCGAGGGGTGGTAGAGGGGGAGAAAGATGAGACATGCAAAAGCATGACGAACTCCTGCGTCGAATTGGTGAGGGCTACCATTTTAGCGCGGAGATCTGGGAACAGCGCGTGCGAGGAGCCATAGGTCTTAATGACATTCGACAATTTGACGACAGTCTACGGCGAAGAACACGAGGCGGCGTCAGCCAGGGGGCGGGCGCTCTAATATACTTGGCTCACCTTCACGAACATGTGAGCATCCTCACGCAGTGCTTTCCTGTCAGCTGCTGGGTCTCCAGCACGCGTTGAAAGAATGTTAGCGTGTAGACGTTCAGTGATATCTTTGGCTTTCTCGATGGAATCTTGGATATCTTGACTCGTCCCTGGCGTCTCAGACAAGCTCCCTACGATCTCTTTCATCGTATCCCATACGGCTGGTGCAGAGTCCACTGCTGCCTCCATCGAATCCAGCGCATCTTTGTCGACCAATGTTCTTGATTGGGGGATATCGAGTGTCGGTCGACGAGCGGGGACCTGTGGTGAGGAAGATGAAGAGGATGTCGTTATTGATGTATGTGAGGCTTGTCGCGAGTGGTTTCCGTTGCCAGCTCCCAATGCTGAATGACTAGGCAGCGAGATTGACAGCGGAACATTGGCGCTTATTCCTCCCGCCATTAACGATGGTGCGAGACTGGAAGTCGACGCAGATAGCGACATCACTGGGTATCTCTGCCCAGCGCGCAGTGTAGTCGACGGCGTACTACTCGAAAGGGCGATCGGTGGCAGAGGTAGGTCGCAAGACGGCAACGACTTCCCAATCTCCACGTCCTTCGAGCTGAAAGATCCAGCATGCCGCCGAGTGGTACGAGTTCTGCCTAGACCATTAGGCGTGGGGCGTGATCTTGCAATCGGGACGTTATGATGGGACCCTGCGAACGGCGAATGCCCTGCTGGGAAATACGCCAGTGGGGGGTCAGGACTGGGCGACTTAGTAGCAGACCCTGTATGATTCTTGATAGTTGTGATTCGTCGATGGTCTGCCAAGTGAGGTTTAATGACTTCGATATGAGGAATCATACTTTGCCACGCCTGCGACATCTCTGCGACTGCTCCATAGAAGATCAGTACTAACGAACGCATGTATCGATCGTCGTCCTTTGAGGCTAGGATCTTGAGCTGCAGGGAAAGCATTGCAATCGCCTTTCCAAATACAGCAGCCGTATCCCTGCTGCTCTCCACCAACGCCCTGCACAGTGACGAGGGGGGCGTCGTCTTCTTCGCCGTGGCGTCGAATCGCTCGAGAGCTCCGTTGAGCTGTACCATGTAAGTATATGCTGGATCAGTGACTTTTCGGAGAACGGAAGAAAGTTTTTGGTTGATGGTGTACGTGATGTAATGAGAAAGCGCTTGATATATTTGAGAGACGGCGAAGAAGAGTGATCGGGCGCATTCGACTAAGGAGCGTAGCGAGGCAGGGAGATTATTAGAGACCGTATTAGCGGGGAGGGCAGAGAGTCGCTTGAAGTAGGCGTGGCGTTCTGCGTCGGGAACGGGATGGGGACGCTCCGCGGAGGTGGGTGATACTGAGGATGGGGGAGTCGTTGTATATCGCTTCGGGACTCTGTGCTGCGAGGATCCTTCAGAAGATGATGACGAACCTTGACGATGTGAGAGAGGCGAGGGCATGATCAACGCATCGCTCGATGCTCCGCTCGTAAGTGAAGATGATGACGGGGTAGACACCCCGCCTAATTCGTGGGGTTGCATGTCGTCCCCGTGACCACTGAGACGAGGAGATGTACGTAGGTCTGGGATGCTCTTCCTTCCGAACAATGCAGGCCGACGATCGCGGCTACCACGCTTAAATGAACCCTTTCCAGTGTGTTGGAAGCCATCGGGTACAGTAGTATGATCATCGTCGGTAGATGACACTGATTCTTCAGGAGTCGGGAGGTAGCTTTCGGGTGAGCTGGAACGGAGAGGTGGATCGTAGGGAGGCAATGAACCCAACCTCAAGGGTGGCGGTCGTTCGAAGCGTGAACTAGCGGGAGGTTTCGAAGGAGGCCTTGCCACGGGTAATGGAGGGAACTGGGCATCGTGAGAGAAGGTCCGAGCATGTGGTGTGGGTCCTGCCGAGTATTCTTCCTCTCCTATCCGTGCCCAGGATTGTATGCTCTCCTCGCTGCCAAAGGTTTGCCAATATTCAGGGTGAACGCGCATGAACTGTACTTACATTGAACTGTCCAGAGCAGCACGTTCGCTAACAAAGGAGTCCACACTTGGCTTGGGTTTGATGTCCAGCTGAGGGTGGCTATTATCCCGTAGCCATCCTTTCAATGAAAGGATCCAGTCCTTTGAGGCTTGTGGATCGTTAGAGGGACCATTTTCGACGATCGCTTTGGGAGGCCATTCTAACGGGTTATGGTCGAGTTTCAATACATTAAGACTGTCGAAATCTCCGAGGTATCCTGGCAAGCGGGTTATCTTGTTGCGTGAAATGCAAAAGATCTGAAACCAGGGACGCAGTTTGAATGGCCGCCATCAAGAACTGGTTCGGGAGACGTACGTGAAGGTTTGCCAGATGTCCTGGTTGTGTAGGCAATCGTTTGATTTTGTTCCTACTGATGTCCAATATCTCTAAGGAGGGCATCGCTGTCAGCTGCGACTACATTAGGTTCTGGCTGGGGTAAACATAAAACGCGCAGGACATACGATATGGGGAAAGACGGAGAAGTTATTGTTCTTCAAGTTCAGATATCTTAGACGCGACACGAGTGCGAACGCTGTTGGGAGAGTTGCAAGACGGTTGTATCCTAATGCAATTCTAAAACGAGGGCACGGTTCAGCTTGAGGCCCGTCAGCACGTCGGGGCAAAAGAGCACACCTCGTGATCGAGCTTTCTTCTGTCAGGCAATCGTTCCTTCCGACAGTCGCAAGGTGTTCGGCACCGTCCTCCCCAACATCGGTCAGACCTTTGTGAGTGAAATCTAAGGTTCCTCCATTGTCTGGAGAGTTGGCAAGAGCTTCGGCGATATGTTCCTCTGTTAGGGAAGTCGAAGGTAAAGGTGATAGAGCGCCCCCCCTGCTGCTGCTCAGAAATGGAGACGTGCGCCCAGCAACACAGTCAACGTCCGAAGAAGACATGAAGAAGAATAAGAAAGAAAAAATCGACTCGATGTCGACGTCGAACAACAAATGGCAGGCTGAGATAAACCGTGGCTGGTTTCCCAACACGAACAAGCTCAACGTTGAACTTGAACAATTGGTTACGACCGGTGATTTAGAGGCTATACACACACTACCATTCCAGGCGACAGCACAATATTTATAACAATTGTGATTGATCAACGAGAATTTACTGCACACCGCATGCTACACCGATCTCGACGTTGCTTTCATCTAAAACCACATTGATACAGAGAAGCTAACATCCTCGCTCCGCATCGCATGCCACCACCCCGGGGGGAAAAACAACAGATCCCCAGGGTCGAGCGTCACGCAAAGCGCCTTGTCAGGCACTGCCTTCCAGAACAAAGGGAAAGCCATCTGAGAGGCTTCTATTCCCTGAGGAGTCGTAGGAAATACATCGACACGAGAAGTATTACTCAAGAGCGGGTTTGTATTGTTGGCGGCTGGATTGTGGCTCCTGTCAGTACCAGATGGTGACGCGTCATAGGGGTACATGGATGCTGCAATGTTAGGTGGTGCAAGCCAAACAGTCTTGCGACCAACGACTTGCACTACAGTGCAAGAAAACTGAGTGCCAGAAAAAGTATTTTGCAATCATCCTTACCATAGCAATTGAAGAATGGGTCCTGTCAATGTCGTTCCATCTCAACTTGCTCAGCAGGAGAGCAAAAATAGCTTACAGTATGCGCGGGGGTTACTGTCCTTGTGGGTCCAAGCCAAGCATTGAGGATCACATTGGTCGGAGGCTCGTAATTTGGGAAATCGGGTGAAGTGAGGTAGGCATAGACGATGTCAGGTACAATGATATCCTCCTGCAGCCGAGGAAATTGCGTCAACAGATTATGCTGGGCGAGGTAGAGGGTATGACGCCGACGTTGTCCTGACTCCCCTTCAGAATCCAGCGAAGAAAGAAATTCGTCCCAACCCAGTAATTTCTGGGTCCAATCATCTAATCTGTAGTCATTCCCGACTTCCACCGGAACAATGCGCCCAGGGCCAGCAACGGAGAAAAGGTATGTAAGCGAGGCCCATTGATTGGGCTCGTGCATTGCACGCCAGTCGCGAGCATGTCCCCGCACGACGAAGGGCGCTTGGGACCAGTCCTTGTTCGCTGTCACGATGGATGGTAGTGATGCGAGAGTGCGAACATTGTTTCTGGAAGTGGGCAGTTGAGGAACAAGCGCCGACTTGTGAGTGAAGACGATTTGGCTTGGAGGCCGCCAAGGAATGCCTGACTGGAGTTGTTTAATTATTTGGTGCACAATATAATCCCGTCTGTGTTCATCGGTGGCAGCTCCTGCAATAATCATTGCCCGGTCCAATGTCGAGATACACACCCCTGCAGTCTCTTCAGGCAGGTCAGGAGCACTAGCGAGTGCCAAAACTTTTAAGATGCAAGCATCTGTATACATCGTGTGCCAGTATTGCACAGTCGAGCGCTCGGAAGAAGGCATTCTTTCATACGCGATGCTGATAAATTGGTCCATCGGAAGTGCAAGATCGGCAGGATTGGAGTCACGGTCAACGTTATCTAGAAGCTGGAGAGTATTCGAACGGAAGTCACGATCGATGCTGCTGTGGTCGCCTTCAGAGGCCTTGCGTGACAAATTTCGGAAAAACGCCGACTAGTAAAGCTTACCTGTGGCGTGAGGAGCTTCCAAGATCTCGTCATGATTGAGAAGATCTACGTATTGCTTCAGGTGAACCTTGAACGACTTTTCACCCATTCTGCCAAGACAGGCAGTGGGCGCAGTTGTCGGGGCTAAGCTAGCATCGCGCTTGAAGCAGTGTGACAAAAACAGGGGAAGAACGAAGTTGTGACAAGGTGTGACGGCAGCGATTTTTTTGTGTCACGCGTGTAGCGAAAGATAAAAAGGACCACTGCGAAGGATCACCGTGAGAAAGTTCCCCAGACGATCAATTCCTCCCAAAGTAAACAAATCTGCATCCGGCCCGCCGCCACTCGGCGTAGCCTGTATTCCTTTTTAAGACATGACCTCCAGGTATGACCCATTTATTCATCGCAAAACATCATCTTTAATTTCCTTGGTAATAGGTTGGACCGGCTCCTCCTTCTTCTTGATACAGGTTCTTCAACCTCTGTGAGGAATACGGCCGCGAAACAGCTCGCTCAGTTAGCAGCGAGAAGCATCATCACCGATGTCGCAGCGGAAGACGACATCAAATCAAACCGCCAGCATGCGACCATCGGTGACACTTCCGCATGGTCTGCACTTTTGGCCGTAGTTGCTCGGGTGAGTGCTTTGTCTGTGTTCCTTTTGCCGTCGTCGGGCATTGACTTGTCGCGTCTGCTCAGATTTTGCCCTTTCTACAATCAAAGAGCCATGACACCAGATCAGCGGCTTCAAATGCTCTCTCCCAGATATTTACTCTAGTCCCCATTTGGCGCCCCCAGTCGGAGGATGTCAAACCTGTAGCAGAGTTTCCAATGACCCCTCCTGAGTTTCCTGCTTTCTCCGTCCAGGAGCTAATGCAAAAAGGTGTCCTGCTTCTGGCGTCTTCCGGAAAGGAATTTGCCAAGCCCACTGGCATACTTGCCAACTCCGCCGAGGTCAAGCGAGCGCGTAAAGAAGCTATGGGTAGACTTGGACTCGATTTCCTGGATAGCGTCGGAGCAGCCGAGGACATGGACATAGACAAAGAGCTTGCAATCGATGCAGAAGGAGAAGTGACCAGTGAAGCGGACGCACAACCCAAGAAAGAAGAACCGAGTCTCTCCGAGACCCCGATGGATGTCGACCTCAGCATAAAGAAAGAGCGCTCGCCACCAGCTCGGTCGCAGTCAAGTACTCCTGCCGCGCCTTCACCAATCACACCCGTCACCCCTGCGGCCGAAGCCGATGATCTAAGCGGGCTTTCCGCTCGCGAGCGTAACCGACTGAAACGCAAACGTAAACTGGGAAGTTCTGCGTTCGTTGCGGCGCCGCCGCCACCTCCTTCAAGCGCGGGCTCGCGCTACAGTACGGCTGCTGCTGGGCCTTCCAACAAGTACGCCGATTCATTCGATCTGTATTGATTTCGTTGATCCCGGTCTAGAGCGCGACTGCTGTCTGCGGAAGCACATGATAGTACAAAGTCTCGCCTTGATAGCCCAAATCCCTCCGTCAAAGCTCCCGCGCTCGAAAAAGTTGTCATCGATCCTTCCAAAGGTGGCGCTGTCTCTCCGAAGGCAGCCCAGCAGTCCAACGTACTGGAAGTACCTCAAGGATCCTGGATATGGGGTGGCATCGTCAGTCTCCTCGAGGTGGATATCTTCTCGCCTACATGGGAAACTCGACATGGAGCCGCAATGGCACTACGTGAACTGTTGAAGACGCAGGGTGCATCTGGAGGGATGAAAGGTGAGTTGTGGGTTTGGTGTGTGTCAGCCGTCTGACTGGCGTCATGTGTAGACGGTGTCTCTACGGAAGAAAACGCGCTTGCACATGAAGGATGGTGCAATCACCTGGCTGCAAAGCTCCTTTGTGTCTTTGTTCTCGATCGCTTTGGAGATTTTGTTTCAGATCAGGTGTGTATCATTAAGCCTCTGTCTCCACTTTGTTTTGACGGCAATCCAGGTTGTTGCACCTGTTCGAGAAACGGTCTCCCAGACGCTTGCCTCTCTTCTACTACACATGCCTCTTCGTTCCGTCGGCCATGTACACTCCATCCTTCTACAAATGATAAGACAAGACTTTGCGCTCCCGTCCAAGGCTACCGTTGGGAAGAAGGATGATCGAAACCATGTCTGGGAGGTGCGCCATGCGGGTCTCTTGGGGATCAAGTATGAAGTCGCCGTCAGAAGCGATCTGTTCGATGCCCCAAAGGAAGAGGAGTTCGGCGATGCCGGAAAGGAAATATTGCAAGGAGTTGTGGATGCTGCTGTGCTAGGGTACTTCAGCTCTCACGGTTGCAGAACGTTATGGATCACTGAATGTTGTTTCAGACTCGGCGATCGCGACGATGACGTTCGCGCAGTGGCTGCAACTTGTTTATTGCCTGTTGCCAGCCATCTAGTTGAACGACTCCCAGAATCGCTAGATCGCGTATTGGCTGTTCTCTGGGGTTGTTTGCGAGATATGAAGGATGACCTGAGCTCCAGCGTTGGTGCTGTCATGGACCTACTGGGTACGCATGACTTTTCCTGCACGATGGACTCGTCTAATTGTCGGCAGGTAAGTTGGTCACTTACAGTAAAGTCATCGATATACTAGCCGACTCCAGCTTATCGTGAGTCAGCCCCATGTTTCCTAGCTTATTGGCTCATACCTTAGTCAGCCTCCCGCTGTCGGAGCTTGCGCCAACATTGTTCCCATTCTTCCGGCATACAATCCCGAATGTCCGTCTTGCCGTTGCGAAAACCTTGTCGTCTTTCATGACGGTGCCATCCCTCCCTCGAGACTGGATAGCCATCCCATTTTTGCGCCTTCTCTTCCAGAATCTCATTGTCGAGGAGCGCCCCGATATAAGATCTGTATCGCTCTCCGCCTGGCGCACAGCACTAGAAGTAATTTCAAGTACCCCAGGCCTGATGAAGAAGCTAGTGAAGCAACAAACGGTCCTTGAATGGTACGCAGTTATGATGACGCCTTCTGGTGTCCCGATCGACAGCTCTACATTTTATCATCCGACGTTTGCCGAGGATGGAAATGACATGGCTCCTGAGAGACATAATGTCGACAGGAATATGCTCGCTCAGGATTTGGCGCTTGTTTCTTCGGAAGTCATTTTGCAGGCGCGGATCGCGGCAGCAACAGCGCTAGCATACTTGATCGTGTACTGGCCGCCGAAGGTGTGTCCCTCGAGCCTGTGACTAGCGTATAACTGGATTGGATACTTATCGACTTATGACCCTGTCAGTTTGTCGAAGAACTCTTCCAGCCGATCCTTGTCCACTACATGGACTCGACGAGCATGCTCCAGAAATTCTTGTCCGGCATTGTAGCGGAAGAATGGGCAAGCACATACGACGCTTCATCGCCACCAGGTCCCATCCTCGACAACTTCCCTATGGCAGCCGAGCTCAGCACGAGAGCACTCGCCTTCCTCCAAGGACCATCTCCTGTAGCATATCACGAGATGGCGTTCACTCTCCACCGTATCCACGCCGAGTGCTATTCACTCCTACACTGTTTCTCGAGCGACTGTAAGATCCCCATCTCGCTCATCCCACACCTCGGAAACGAGATCGACATCACGAGCACAAAGCCGGAGTGCTTCACCATCGATACCGCGCAGGAGGCCGTCGGCACCATGTACACGAAACTGAAGGAGAGCCTTGGCAGGACAAAGAAGCGCGAGCTGGGCGTCATCGCTGAGAAGAGGCGCAAGGTCGTGCAGAGTATTCAGCACTATGCTGAAGTCAAAGCTCAGCATGATACCCGTGTTTCCGCTGCGTTTGCGGCGGCTTTCGTTGCATTTAGAAGCACGCCCGACAAGGTTAGCCCAGTGGTCAAGGGTATCATGAACGGTATCAAGGTGAGCTCTTGTCTTTTTTAAATCTCAGCGAGGGCCTCAAATGCGCACAGAACGAGGAGAACTTGGATCTCCAGAAGCGTTCTGCAGTTGCAGTCGCCAATTTCATCGACTTCTGCGTGCAGCATAATATCAGTCAGCCTCCTGACAAGATCGTTAAAAACCTCTGCACATTCCTCTGTCAAGACGCAGAACAGACACCGACATTTGCTTACTCGCGGACAATATACAAAGGTATCCTTACTCTCCAATCGTGGTCGAAGATTGCATCCGGCAAAGGGGGGAAAGACGTGGAGAAAGGAGAACCACCAAAGGCAGATGATGAAGCTGCGAAGGCGAGATTGTCAAGAAGAGGAGCGGGCCTTGCTTTTGACCAACTGTCGGCAAAATTTGGAGCACGCCTTTTGGATGTCATTCCGAAGATGTGGCAATCTATGGCCGGTGGTTTGCTGAGCGCATGTAGTGCAGGTATGACCACACCATCCCTCGTTTTTCATGCCGAATTATAACCGTTCCACACGCAGAGTCGCCCAAAGAAGCGGATGCCCTCATGGACAAGCAATATGGTCAAGACGTCATTGACTCCCTCAGCGTCCTTGAGGCTGTTGCCCCTACGCTCAACCCGGAGTTGTGGCCCAAGCTGGCAGAGTTGTTCCCAGCTATGGCCACCGCTCTCCGAAGCAAGTATGCGATCATCCGGCAGACTGCTGCGCGATGTTTCGCCACAGTATGCGAAGTTATGACTGCAGAAGCCATGCGCTTCGTGATAGAGCGGCTTGTTCCTTTGATCAGTGATGCGGTTGTCCTCTCAAATAGACAAGGAGCCATTGAAGCCATACACCGTGAGTCTATTTACGCTGAGCATATTCTGCGAGCTAACCACAGGACGTCAGACATTGTTCAGAAGCTCGACATCAAGACTCTTCCCTATGTCATCTTTCTGGTCGTTCCAGTACTGGGGAGAATGAGTGATTCGGACGACGACATCAGATCAACTGCGACAAACACTTTCGCGTCGTTGGTGAAGATGGTGCCGCTGGAGGTGAGTTATCGTCTACATTGAGAAATTATTGTTTTAACATCCTGCATACAGGCTGGTTTGCCTGATCCACCTGGCTTCCCTGAGGACCTCCTGAAGCGACGACAAGAAGAAAGGCAGTTCCTGACTCAACTGCTTGACGGGAGCAAAGTTGAGCCGTATGACATGCCCGTCAAGATTAATGCGGAGCTGCGGAAGTATCAGCAAGATGGTGTCAACTGGCTTGCCTTCCTGGCAAAGTATCAGCTACATGGCATTCTCTGCGACGGTGAGTACCCTTGCTCACGGACTTAAATGGACCTTGTAACTCACGTGATATTCGTAGATATGGGTCTCGGTAAAACACTTCAATCGATTTGTATACTAGCAAGCAAACACGCGGAACGTGCTAAGAAACACGAAGAAACGGAGTCTTCCGATGCAGTACACCTACCCTCGCTGATAATATGTCCACCAACGCTCACTGGCCACTGGTATTACGAGATCGTCAAGTATGCGGACAACCTGCGTCCCATTCTCTACACAGGAAACTCGAAGGAACGCTCGAAGATCCTTTCCAAGGTGTCCAAGAAGGACATCGTCATCACGTCATACGAAGTCGTCCGCAACGACATTGCAAGCTTAGAAGACATCAACTGGCTGTACTGCATTCTCGATGAGGGGCACGTTATCAAAAACGCGAAGACAAAGTTGACGAAGGCGGTCAAAGCTATCCAGGCGCAGCATCGTCTGATTTTGTCCGGGACTCCGATCCAAAACAACGTCTTAGAACTGTGGAGCTTATTTGATTTCTTGATGCCTGGATTCCTTGGCACGGAGACTTCATTCAACGAGAGGTTTAGCAAGCCCATTCTTTCGAACCGAGACGGCAAGGCGAAGACGGGTGAAGCTGGTAAGTCAATCCTCTATGGACTCTCTCACAAAGATTGACGTCAAATCTATTGTAGCCGCCTTGGCGCTTGAAGCTCTGCACAAGCAAGTTCTGCCATTCTTGCTCCGTCGCTTGAAGGAAGATGTATTGCACGACCTCCCACCCAAGATAATCCAGGACTACTATTGCGAACTCTCTGACATCCAGAAGGCGCTCTATGACGACTTCTCGAAGTCGCAGGCGAAGACGGAGGCTGAGGGCGTGATCCAGTCGGCTACCTCGGGACAATCTGGAAAGGAGAGTGGGCAGCAGCATGTCTTCCAGACCCTCCAATACCTTCGGAAACTCTGCAACCACCCCTCACTGGTGCTGAAGACCAACACCGAAGCTGTTACAGCAGCCCTTGCCAAAATCGGATGTAAAGTGGATAGTCTGAACAATATTCAGCACGCGCCCAAGTTACAGGCATTGCGGTGAGTCGGATTGAAAAGGTTTGCTCGACTTCGCTTATAATGATTCTCAGCCAACTCCTGACCGACTGTGGCATCGGAGGCGGTTCTGCGGCCACCTCCGAAGCAGGCAAAACCGACTCAAGTGAAGGAGCCTCAGAATCGAGCGGAGCTTTCTCTCAGCACCGAGCCCTCGTATTCTGTCAGATGAAGCAGATGTTGGACATCATCGAGAACGATCTATTCAAGCAGTATATGCCTTCCGTCACGTACATGCGACTCGATGGTGGAACGGACCCCACCAAGCGACACGCCATCGTCCAAACATTCAATTCGGACCCAAGTATCGACTGTCTGCTCTTGACGACTCACGTTGGAGGCTTGGGTCTTACGCTGACGGGAGCAGATACGGTCATCTTTGTGGAGCATGACTGGAATCCGATGAAGGATTTGCAGGCTATGGACCGAGCTCACCGCATTGGTCAGAAAAAAGTTGTCAATGTCTACCGACTAATTACGAAAGGAACACTCGAAGAGAAGATTATGGGGTTTGTAGCTGTAGCGTGGTCAAGTTTGACATTTCTGACCAATTTTCATACCAGGTTGCAACGATTCAAGCTTAACATTGCCAACTCCGTCGTCACTCAGCAGAACGCTGGTCTGTCATCGATGGACACTGACCTCGTCCTGGATCTCTTCAGACGGACGTCGGAAGAGGAAGATGTGGCCGCAGCAAAGAAAAAAGCGAAGGAGGCCAAGGATTTGTCTGGTCCTGTCAACCAGAAGAATGTGTTACAAGGGCTCGAAGATCTCCCAGCAGGAGACGAATACGAAGGTCTGGATCTTTCGAGTTTCATGGGCTCTCTAGGGATGCAGTAGAGATCTGGCCACCTCAACCCAAAGTCGATCATTTCATATGGACATTGTTTTCTTGATTCTTTTTTTCCAGCGAATTTTCGTCACGACCTACATATGTTGCATCTATAGTTGACTGTAACCATACATCCAAATAATGTATAATGTAGACCTTTCGCCTTCATAGAGATATCGGTTGACTTGATACGTAGACGCATTGGATTAGATTGCATGTTGACGCCGCCGCGGCTGTGCTGGGTGTGCCTTCAAGTTAAGCAATACCTGATGATGTCGTCCCATTACCGTCAAGACGATTAGCAACATACTTTCACTGCACCACTATGGCCGCGACGTCTGGTATTGGTGTATCCGAGGAGATGACACAGGCCTTCTCTGCCGCCGTTGAAACAAAGAACATCCGATTTATCAAAGTTACCATTCAGAACGGTGCGAGGTCGTCCTCCTCGATTAGCCGAGCGTGAGCCTCATGAAGTCGGGCTCGCTGTAGAGTCTCTTGTCCCAGTCACATCAGTCGAGGTTGCTGGCTCTCTTGATGACGATCTTGCACTGCTTCAAGACCATCTAGAGGACAATGTACCATGCTATATCCTTGCACGGCTGGATGATCCACCATCTGAGTGGCTTGCGATCAGTTATGTGCCTGATGCGGCGACAGTTAGAGCCAAGGTAACCATTCAGCGTGATCGGCATTGTGCATTCCTGCTCAACGAACTCGACAAATGCAACTAGATGCTCTACGCCTCGACTCGTAACTCTCTAACGAAGTCTCTTGGGTCGACCGTGTTCACGGACAGTCTTTTTGCTACCTCAAAGTCAGACGTTACGCCTGATGCCTACGCTGCTCACAAACGGCACCAGGCTGCTCCTAACCCGTTGAGTGCGAGAGAGAAAGAGATGGCCGACATCAAAGCTGCTGAACGGGAGGCTGGGGCTACTTACGAAGGAAGTAGAGCCAGACAGAATCACCTTGGCAACCAGGAAGTTGGCTATGAGTGGCCTGAACAAGCAGAAGATGCAGTGAGAGAGCTGCGAGCAGGAGAAGGCAGCCGTCTCGTTGTCCTGGTCAGTTTTCCTTGATCGGAGTCGCACTTTACCTGGCTGACATCGTGCGCACTGTCGTAGCAAATCGATGAATCGGAACAGATCGTTCTGAACCATAATTCACAGATCGACGTCAATGCGTTGAGCTCAAAGATTCCATCATCAGAGCCGTGTATGTCTTGGTTCTGTGTC
>KN819331.1:357364-370190 GCA_000827475.1 Paxillus involutus ATCC 200175
AGCAGAGAAAATTTCGAGAGCTCTCGAATGGTAACAAGAGACTGACGGTGCAAGGAGCCGGCATCAGGTAATAGCTGCTGTGCACAGAGCTACGTTTGAGGTTGGTTGGCAGGGGAGAGTGAGTGCTTCAGGTTATTTATTCGATTTTTAAGTTGTCGATTCAAGTTCGACATCGACGTTCCAAGTTGGTGGCGCACGTAGAAATAGGATCCGGAAAATCCCCCAGTTCAGGCTCTCTTGCCCTTTGCATTCACTTCACTAGTTCCTATTAGTAGTACCCTCCTACGCACCTGCTGGCTTCGGGGGTTGTTCGTTTACGTCTTCCTCTTTTACCTCGACAACGATGAACTGGCTCGCCAATCTCTTCGCTGGTGGCGACAAACAATTACTGAGAAGAGGCCAGGCAATGTCAAACACTCACGAAGCCTTCTCCCTCCCAACTACTTCTCCACCCTTCCCATCGCATCCTGACGCCTTCAACCCGGACACCTTACAGACAGCACACCCCCTCAGCCCACCGTATACTTATCCTCCACAGTCTCCTATCAGCTCATACGGTTATGCCCAAACGTCGTGAGTTATCACTCTTGATAGTTGTCTCTTGCCGTTAACATTTCAGCACGCATCGTAGTTCCGGTTCACGGTCACGGCCAGCCTCTTTGCTTCCTCTACATCACACACCCTATACCGATGCAATGACTCCACCGCCACCGTATCCACCATTAGCCAATACATGGAACCGGCTAAAACTCTGGCTCGCTCGGGAATACCCAGAGCTTGGGGACACCCTCAATTACGGTATTCTCCCTCAAGACTTGGCTCATATAGAGATGCAATTTGGCTTCGCTCTCCCCCAAGCAGTTCGAGAGTCATACTTGGTTGCCGATGGCCAGGAGGCCGAGTCGTCAGCAGGTTGTTCCGAAGGTCTCTTCTTTGGGCTATCACTCCTACCCCTCGAGGACGTCTTAGAGGAGTGGAGGTTTTGGAGAGAGGTAGACGATGATCCAGCAACTGGTGCAAATCCTCGTCTTCGCGAGCTCATGCAATCAATACCAGACGGCTGGGTACGCAAGGTGTACTCGCAAAGAGGGTGGATACCTCTCATTGTGGATAAAGCTGGCAACTACATCGGTGTGGATCTTAACCCTGGAGAAGGCGGAAGCCCCGGGCAGGTAATCGTCTTTGGTAGGGACTTCGACACCAAAGTAGTCCTTTGGCGTGGGGATGGTCCGGGAGGTTGGGCAAAGTGGCTGTCGAGTTTTGTAGATGAGTTAGAGAGTGGGGACGGCTTTGAGCTTGGACAGGGGAATAGCGAGAGCGAAG
The DNA here is from genome assembly GCA_000827475.1 of Paxillus involutus ATCC 200175. NCBI lineage: Eukaryota > Fungi > Basidiomycota > Agaricomycetes > Boletales > Paxillaceae > Paxillus > Paxillus involutus. The sequence continues at coordinate 358,688 of KN819331.1, forward strand.
GGAGTGATGATGGCATAGGGTATGGGGCTTACTTCTATGATGGGAATGGTGGGGGACAAGCCGATGGTGGAGGGGAAGCGGGTCCAGGAGGGTTACGGCTGGCCGGCGAGTACAGAGGGTGGAGTCCGTTGGAAGCATGGGCGGACAGAAGTGCCAGAAAATGGCATGAGGCTGGACTGTCGCGGGACGTTGCATCACCTGTGGAGAAGGGCAAGGTAGTCATCAGAATTTCACCCCAAATTCTCCTGGCTAACCTACTATCAATCCTAGGCCCCCGAAAAACGTGGCCTAGGTGTCTTGAACCTCGACGAGTCCCCAGCGGTGGTTCCCATACCAGTTTTTGTGGATCATTTGTCTGAGGAGCCTTCTGCACTTGCTGACATCACAAACGTCACCTCCCATCCCACCGTTCCCGCTATATCCGTTACGAAGCCTCCGGCGCCTCTACCTGTTGACTTGCCAGATGTCGCATCGCTTCCCTCTCCACCCGACTCACAACGTTCCTCTGTTGATGTCGACCTCGAGGCCGGCCGCGGCGTCGGGATGCAACAACTGCCCGATGATGATATCGTCATAGGCAAATCGCCAGCGCAACCACTAACACCAGTGACGCGCAGTGTGGAGGCTCGCATTACCGACGTCTCACTGGTTGACGATGCTATAGCTTCATACCCGGCGGTAGAAGAAGTCACTGATCTGCTTGCTGATTCAATACCCCTGGAGGCTGTTCCCCCAATCACTCTCTCCACGCCTACAAAACCTGAACCAGAGCCAACTTCTCAGGAAACAGCTGAACCTGGAGAGCCGAGCTTACCTTCACAACCCTCTGAAGAAGGTGTCCTAACGCAGACCGTTCGGTTGGTCGGTGGGGGCGGATCATCTGGTGCCGAAGACTTAACCCCTGCTGTCGAAGATACTGAAGATGTTGTGGTCGCCGAAGTTCCACCAGTGACGTCCGCAGAGTCCAACGGCTCTCCCCCCAAGAAAGGCAAGACACACGACAAGGGCAAGTCAACAAGTCTTTCATCCCTCAAGAGGTTCAGCGCTAACCTTGCGGGCGGGAAGCGGAAAAAGGACACCGTCAGCAACAATAAGGAGATTCTGTGACGATTTTCAATTCGTCCCGTTTGACACTTTGACTTTGTTGGACATACATACACGCGTGGCGCAGCGTGTTCTCTCCTTTGCTTCTCTCCTTTGCTCGTCGGCGCGCGCTAGTTTCGCGTGTACGGGGCTCGACAAATGGTTCTTGTTTGTTTTTCTGCAAGACTTTTGTTTTCCCCGCCTTTGATTTCTTTCAATTTGACGTTGGCCCTCCCTCTTTTATGGGTTTTACCCCGACAATCAAGTCTCGACGCAAACATCTCACCAGACCATCGCATTTTCCCGCCCTTTCTTTTCCCTGGCTTCTATACCCGATCGCGTAACTACAGAACACTATTGACATGCTCTGCGATCTTATTAATGTATGCTCAAGCAAAGGTTGAACATTGAACGTTCACGCTTCGTTACGAAGCTTGGTTGCAACCTCCAACCTCCTCCACACCAGCTGAAAACTGGGCATCTGAAACCACCTCATTTCTGAACTAGCTCAATATTATTATGTGCTACTGGATCACACCTCTTATATGGCGAAACTTTGCCCTCCAGCTCAGTGGAATAGTTATGATGCGTATCCAAAATCTTTACCGCCCGCGCGCCAATATTATCAGATAGACAAATGACACCACAAGTTCCGGAGGTACTACCCCTATTTTGAGTACCTCTTTTCCGCAGCCTTTGGACTTACCGCTCTGGCGCACGAACGAGGTATGGAACGGGTTCATCGCCTCCACTGCCCAAGCCATTATAGCAGCTCTTGAACTCTCTCCTGGTGGAAAAGTTAAGCGGCTTGAGAAACATCTGGAATTAACATTGAGGTCATCAGGTCCCGCCATTTTCCACACACTTTGATGACATGCTGGGTCCAAAAACTGTCTTTCTTATGCTTGTTGATGCTGAGTTCACCGCGTTGGAAGATCAGCAGAAGCTCCGAGGACGTTGACCCGTTGAACACAAATTGAACACAGGGGAGAAGGTGCTGCCCGTGGAGGGTGGGATACGAGTCGTCGAGTGGTCTGAATCTTGCATCTTCACTCGAGCTGCAGTGCATGAAAATCAGTTGGCAAAGTGGCGGTTTTGCCAGTGCTGTTAACGCCAGAAAGGCTACTGCCCGCTACACCATTTAACCTGGTCCTGGTGCAGGACCTGCACAGCGAAGCCGTCAGTGCGTCGGAGGCGAAATTTCGAAGCCCACTTCAGTAGTGATATCTCTATTTTGAGTCGAGAAGCTGGCCCGAGCAGACTTCGAGCACAAAACAAAACTTCTCACCTCGAATTCAAACGACCAGGCTAGTACAGTGATAGCGGGACAACTCCTCCTCGAAGCTTGACCATCCATTCGGGCCGGCGGCCACTTCCGGCTGACTATGGACGCCAGACTTTTCATTCTCCCGTGTGGAGTTCGACTTCGCGGCACCGGAAGAGGAGACGACCGTCATGATATAAGTCAGTTCCACTCTGTAGCAAGGCTCCACGCTTTCTTGCACGTGAGGTCGACACGCGGAACAGTCGGAAGTGGAGCAATGGGTACTCGTCACGTCCATTTCACGCCATGCCACGCGATCAAGACAGCTGCGCTTCATCAAGAAGACCACCCATGAATATTCGAATCATCTAGGTGTGTTGAACCCCTTTCCTCAGGCTGTGGCTCCATGATGGTGGATTTAGTGAAAAGACACCGCCCTTTCAAAGGGCGAAACTGCACCAGAGCCAATGCGTCGGCACTGGCAGAAAATGGCCTTGGACCAGCAGCTTCGGCCAGCCTTTTCGCGCGGACAGATGTCATTCGACGTCTAGTCGGTTTCACAAGGGCGTCGAGGTCCACAAATGGTGGCTCGCCCCGGTGGACCATCTTCACTGAAGCGATTTGGCATTTGGCCATGTATACGACCTGTACAGTGTCCGCAAACCCGAGACTTGGAATCAGGATTTCTCGCGAATACAACGTCCCTCTTTCCAGTCTTGTTCGATCATAGCCTGCCCGGCGGTCGTGTCGAAGACGCGTCTCTTCAAACTTTGGCAAGTGAGTATTTCATATTAATCTTCCCCATACACATACAAGTCGCGAACGACGATCATTAACCAGTACCCAATCCAGACCTCGTTGCACCTTGCGCCCAGAAATTCATACCGGGAAACGGCTTTCCTATGACGAGTGTATCGATTTCTTGGGCTTTGATAGGGCGGCCGGTGGGTTTGCTACCAGCCCTCGTCAAGTTCAACGTTATTTTACCGCCAGAGAATAATCCATACCAGGGTCTCTCCGATCTCCGGTGGAACCGCTGCAGTCTGTCCCCAATAAAGCCTTCGTGCCGAAGCAAGATTAATCCGCAGATTTTCGCAAGTGGCATCGCAAGTAGAGATGACCTTGGGCCAGGCTGCGTGCTCAATGGGCACGATGGTTCATGGCTGGCTAGCGGACAGGATGCGATCTTGACCGATAAAGAAGATACTGTCGGTCGCTTGATGCCTGACATGCTTGCGAGTATTTTCACTGCACATGGTCTCCATCTTCAGGCTTTCGTTGAGTAGGGAGGGAAATTAACACACCTGCCAACGTCTTGGAACTGCGTAGATTTTAGATCGGTAGGATGCTTTTCCAGCCTCTTGATCCGCGTTTACGAATTGAAACATCGCCGGACAGAGGCTTGTCAAGCCGCAGCGGGCAGCGTTCCGATTGACATACATCTGGGTGCGTCTGGCCCGTATTCAGGTCAGGATGAACTGCTGACTTCTCAACCAACTGGCTCAGATTCCAGAAAGTTATTGTCTGGTATATTGCGTGGTTTTCTGGAGACCTGGGACTACCAGGTAAGTCCTTGAATATGCTAACAGAATATACTAGTACCTGGCCTGTTGGCAAAGGACCGAGCAACTTGAGTTTGCTAGGCGTCAAATCTCGCTTGTTACAGATACCTTATTGGTGTATTGTATTACGAGAGTTCATATCAAGGCCAGCGACCGTGACTTAGCCCTCCACTGTGACTGGACGATGGAGTGCTCGGTGACCCAACTGCTACTCCCCTTTTCTTCCGGCAGCCTGCCGCCCCTTGGTAGTCAGGGTCCGATAACTGACTGGCGTATCTTTGAGCCGAGCAATCTGCCTCTGGCATGTTCCCCAATTTCCTCGTGATGGTGCAACTTGCGGGTACCTGGAGGGCTTCGTGCTTTGGGACTAGTGTCACAGCAACTAGCTTTACACGTCAGCACATTTCGCAGAGCATATGTTCCTTCTGCACATCGCGCTCCATGATTGGCAACAGGGGTAAGAATCTCTACATTTCTTCTTCCAAAGTAGTGGAGGGGAGTTAATGCTGAATAGGATTTTCTTCTAGCAAGATATTTTGGCTCGCATGGTCATCGGGGAGGGCATTCCGGGCCCTCCAATCGTCCGTGATAATGTCTTCAAGTAAATCTTGGAACCTGGCGCCCTCCACGGTGACCTACCCTCCTTTGCCAACTGCCCTCCGCTACTAGGCCTGGTAGGCCTCGCCAATGGACTGCGAAGTTCCACCGTTTGGAGGGCCCGCTACAGCATATATGAACCCCCTGCGTGAAACTGCTTCGCTATCGTATTCTCACTGCTATGAGTGGCGACTACTGCACTGACCATCAGGCATCCGCCACATTTCGTCCGTACGTGACCTCCCATCACTATCATCGCTGAACTCATGCCCATTCTATAACGAAGTGAATCTTCTTCTCTGTGGAACGCGCTAGGTGACCGGGATCCTGCCAAGAATGGCACTCCCGATCGAGACCAAACCCAAGTCCACATCGTGCGTCGTTGCCTGTTCCTGAGTAGATCTTCAATTTTTAACGCCTCTCATAGTATACCACATGCTCTCTGAATGATGGTGACCTTGAGGAGGTTTTCGAAGAAGGACTTGATGATGACAAGCCAGATGGTGACGAGTCACAGGATGTAAGGCATCTCAAAATTTCTCCTGGCTTGTCAGTGACCCATCCTACAGCGAAGCACATTTGCCCAGCAATACATGCAATTTGTTTCAGAGGCGCAAGTTGCCCCGCCAGCTGCGTCCCTAGCCACCTGTCCAGTGGGGTTGTGCTTATGGCGTGATCCCAAGGTCCAGGCTTCTGGAGTTTGCGGGGTTCGGATTTCGTGCAGGGACATTTCAAAACATTTCGGTGCCGTCCATGGCATCAAGAAGATGACATGGAGCCAGCCTATGGTTTGCTCGTGGGACGGGTGTAGGCTCGGAGCTAAAACCATTATACGCAAATTTTTCGTGCGGCATATACGTGAATGTCATCTGAACCACCCTAGACAGGGACCTCACTAGGCCTCACGTTTGGGCCTCAGGTACCGCTTTTGTCGTTACAACTCATGTAGGCTTATATGATGTGCCGGTTCTGAGGGAAGAATTGAACACGCGATGTGCGGAAGCAGCGAATATAGCATGTAATCTAGGTCTTAGGTTAATGGTAGAGTTTAAACGTTTGATAGTAACGTTTGATATTCGTCGCTGGTCGGCGTTGGCGTCTAGAGGCCCGTCCCCTGAGCCTTGCGGTTTCCACCTCATCTCCGTCCGTATCGACTCACTGAGGTTAATGACCTGGAGAGTCAGCTACTAAGGCTTGACGCCCGCCATTGTGATCAAAAGCTGGCTCGGAGGAAAGCCACAGGCTGCAGCTACTACTAGTAGTAGCAAAGAGTTGTTTTGAAGTAGCAGTAGTAGGTTCAAGCTACATGACTGGTGCCAGCAAGTTGAAGTTGAACCTGTTGGTGACTCACTAGCACTGCGCAGTCACATTACTAAGGACTATCTTTCGCACTGCACATCATGACGGTATTGCTAACTTCATCCGGTTACCGTTGTCCATTCGCCGCTGCCCGGGATTAGCTGTCCTGTTCGCCATGGTGTTCTGCCAGCTGGAACCTCATGAACTTCAGTCAAAACCCTCGTCTGGATCGAACTAACGTCACCATGGACCGATCATCGGTCATCGATGCATCATCGAATATCGATGCTTCCACGTTCTTGGACCTGACAAATTTTATTGCCAGCGCAACGCCAGCGACGTTGCTCGGAGTCTAAAGGAAACGAGTCGGCGCACATCCAGAACTCGAGTCCCTGCAGTCGTGCAAGAATCGAAACATACCAAATCCGGCGCCAGGCGTTCGAGGACAACCGTACGCCAAGCCTCCAGTTCGAAATTGACCCATTAGCACACCAAGACCATTCTAGATCTCAGGTCAGGGATGCCACACTCTCCGTCCAACAATGTCATTCGGCAAGCAAGACAATGCTCGGCGTCCGTTCTGCGGTTTAGTTTTCAGACAACCTCGGGGAGAACTGGTTCAACTGACTAGTGATAATTTGTTTAGCACATTCATTGGCACATTATGCAGTTACCCAACTAATGGGCCACAGCTTTGAGCCTTCACGAGATTCTCGGTCGCCCCAATGTCACAATCCACCCCCGTCCCGCCCAGGTTCGATTTCAGGTTAAGTTACAACTTGAGGTAGGCGTTCGGAACAGGTATTTGGGCAGAGCCAGCCCTCGTTAGTCCGTACGTGGCTTAACGATCGGATGGGATGAGCACGATCATTTGGATGTCTGGGAGGTGCGTAGTAACTGATATCACGTCCCATGATGACAAGAGGGACTACAAGGAAATTATGCTCACTTCCGCAAGCTCAAGCGCGGTCCAGCCAAGAGAACAGGAGTTTTACAGCTCCTACTTTGACTGTATAGAGTCGAGCCCGCAATTTTCGGTGCTACCGAGGCAACCCTTACGGTACACCTGCCAGAGGGGCCGTGAGTGCCACCCAAATAACCAGACAGTAAGTCCGTACGAGCGCGGCTGTTTGAGTCTCACCGGATGTGTATCATTTTGTTCCAGGATTCTCTTCATTCGGAACCAAGTGCCTCAGGCCGCATCTGTTGTCAAAGGCATTTTGAACACACAGATCCTCGCTAGATTGGTTGCATTCTCCACACGTTTACACTGTGTTATAAAAGTTTGTCGGTCACCGTAGGAAATTTCAGTGGTGTTCATAGATATGATGTTGTTGATGTCGTTTCGCGACGTTCCCATCTTGTGATGGAAGGACCCTTTTAGACGCTGACGCCTAATTACTTGTGGCGTTGTCGTAACTCTCAGGTGTATCCTGACACCATATTGTTTTGTGCGGTCAACTGACGCTCCCTTTGAAGGCCCTGCTCTCGTTCGGTGCCGGAAGGCTTTCAGGGGTACAACGGAGTGCTTGGAGTGTTGCCAGTGAGTCATCATTCCAGTTTAGGGACCTGCCAGTGACCGGCAATTCTGCGGCCCAGGTCAAAAACCGACCAGCGACGCTATCGAAAAATCAACATGCATTACTTCGGAACGGGCATTGGTTTTGGAGGGCTTGCACTCCAAGATCAACGTCTTAGCACCTCGCGAACATTTCTGGCAAGCACAACCTCTATCATGGTAAAAGGTTCCGATGCTTGATGTGTCGACCTTGCTAATATTCCGTTTACCAAGCATGCCATAGTTGCACTCCATGATTAACGATCGCGCGGCCAACGTCTATCAAAGCCAGGTGCCATCCCTTCCATGACTGCCTCCGCACTCCTTTCGAACGATCTGGGGGGGAATAGTTGGATGGAGGGCACGCCCACGTCGTTCGTTACAAAAACGCCCCGTTGTAATCCTGTAAGAGTTTCTTTGCCATCTCTGGGTACCACTGACAGTCCTTAACGTACTGTGATGCAAGGTCACCCTGAGGAAGAAGTTCCAATCCACTACGACGGAACAAATTAGTGCGTCGCCTTCGTTCTGCTGTGGTGTACAGTACACACTTACGAAGGCCAATAGCAAATCGTACACGCTTGTTGGAGCAGTCACTGACTCCAATCCCTCCCAGAAGATACCTCTGGTACAAGGTGTTGAGTTCACATGCGTGAGTGAGGTATATCTATATTTCCATCCAAGTACACCATTCCGAGCATTCCACGCAGGATTTTGGTGTTTCCCAGACAGCAAATTCTGGCTTTGATGAGGTCGTGGAACATCAAAGTAACGCGGGAAATGCGAATCTGGAAACAGTACATCAAGACGTGAGCTATCTCTGCGCTTGCCCCCCCCCCCCCAAAGACTTACCCTGCACTTTGATCCACAGATGGCGGAAAGCCCAGATACAAGCGCAACCACTAAACCACCCAGGGTCTCAGGAAAGCCCAAGACCAGTTACAACTCCTGTCCGGAGCAGCCTTGTCAATGGTCGTATCTCAACGGCTCCGTTTGCGGCCAACCTATCTCTTGTCGCGGTGTGCCAAAACACTTCAAAGAAGTTCATAGTATCGTGGACAAGCAAAGGGATGAGGAGGTACCTTGTTTATGGGCCCTCTGCTTCCAAGGAAGCGTTCGCCGAAGCAACTTTGTTCGTCATATTCGCGAAGGTCGCGACAGCCACCTCGGACACAAGAGGGATGGTATTGATCATTATCACTAAGATGCGTCGCTGGTGGGTTGCTTCCCCTTATACCATTGACATTTATGAACTTGCCTCCGCAGAGTACATATTATTGGCTCCGAAATATATACAGTCGACTCTCTCATAACCCATACCCCATATAACCCATACTCCTTGATAACCCATAGGATTTTCAATTTCCCAAATCGCTTTGCACCACTGTACAACCCCCCTCATAACCCATACTCCCCATAACCCATACCCCCATAGACAATCTGGGTTATGAGGGAGTCGACTGCATGCATTCCTTCTTGCTATCATCAGGGTCGTGTCAGGAGTTGAACGTAGTCCCCTAAGCTAACTTAATACTATATATGACAGTCGATATATGAGTATAGTTGAACGTTGAACGTCAGTGAGGGCAGTTCCTTGATCTTTTCACAGGCAGACTCGATCTTACACTCGCGAGCAAGTCACGTGACTACTGAGCTACTTGCCACATTTGTACGAGTTTTTGGTTGGCTCTTTCAACTTGACGCGTTCAACGGTTGAAGTTGTCGAGCAACGGTTCTTTGATCTCCCTGGCTCGTCTGCGGAGAGCGCGTGAGCAACAATGCCTTCATTTTTCTACGCGATCTTCCACCCTTTACGCACTCTCAACCTATGGCTTGACAACGACCCGAACGCCAGTGTACTAGAGGTCCTATATCTTCTGACTGTATTCTCGGCCTTTGGTATCTGGCTAGTCTTCGATCGATACCAAAAGGCGCGCAACAACGCTGTACCATTCAGACACAATGCACCGGATGTATGTGAAACATGTTAGTCTATCGCCATGCTTCTGACGTCGGTCCTTTCAGGCTGCAGACCCACGTTGGGAATCTCTGAAGATTCGGAACGCGAACCTGAAGTCACATCTCACCGAACGAGACCTCCTGCCACATCATATCATGGGTAGCAGAGAGTACATCACGTGTTACGACCCCGCGAACTCCTTACACATCAAGACAGTCATTGCAGACAACGAACGTGAAATCCAAGGCAAGATACTGCGAGCAAAGAATGCCCAGGCTTCATGGGCGGAAACGACTTTCTCTCAGCGGCGCCGGGTCATGCGGAGTCTGCTCAAGTGGCTTGTCGCAAACCAGCAAGAATGCGCAAGGGTCGCGTGCCGTGATACCGGGAAGACACGTAAGCTTGGTATGCTTTGAAACATGGATAAAGACTGAGTTGCTTGCTTCCCAGTGATTGACGCCGCCTTCGGTGAAATCCTAGCGACATGCTCGAAATTGGAATGGCTGATTAACCACGGCGAACGCGCGTTACGAACTGAGACGAGATACTCGAACTTGATGATGAGCTACAAGAAATCCCAGGTGGTTTACGAGCCCATGGGCGTGGTTTCTGCAATTGTATCTTGGAATTATCGTGAGTCGAGTAGAAGAGTTTCAGCAACCCAGATGTCCTTATACTCTAATCCACAGCCCTGCACAACGCTTGGTCCCCAATTATTGCCGCCATCTTTGCCGGAAATGCTATTGTGTTGAAGTGCTCCGAACATGTCGTGTGGTCTACCGACTGGTTCGTTGGGGCAATCCACAAGGCTCTCGAAGCCTGTGGACACGATGCCGACATAGTTCAAGTCAGTAAATAACGCGCTTTCATTGACTGTTTCTGACTACCGTATCTAGACGGTTTGCTGCTGGCCCGATCAAGCAGAGGCACTGATAAAATCAAACTTGATCAAACACATCACATTCATTGGCTCAGAAGAAGTGGGACGCAAGGTATGCACGCTTAGGGAACGGCTTCGGTAGTCGCTCACGGAATACAGGTGGCTATCGCTGCAACAGAACATCTTACCCCTGTTTGTCTGGAATTGGGCGGCAAAGATCCAGCCATCATCCTTCCTGACACGGACCTTCAGAAATGGGCAAGCGTCTGGATGCGTGGAATTTTGTGGGTGTACCCAACGGTCACCAATGGATTTTCCTGATTTTTTCTTTGTCAGCCAAAACGCCGGCCAGAACTGCGTCGGTCTTGAGCGCTTGATTGTACACTCCGAGCAGTACGACGAACTTTACGAGATACTGAAGGAACGAGTTCAAAAACTGCGCGTTGGTTCTGTCCTGGCATCGTCAAGAGAAGGGTACATCAATACTGTTGATTTTGGATGCATGATTTCGAACGATCGCTTTGATGTGCTTGAGAACCTCATTTTCGAAGCTCACGAAGCCGGTGCTCAAATGGAAGTCGGTGGCAAGAGATACCTCCACAGTACCTGTGATGGGAACGCATATTTCGGGGCGACGGTTCTTGGCGATGTAGATCCAACGGCAAGAATCGCACAGACCGAATGTGAGTTTGTTGGTGGTGGCCCCTTTTGATGCTAACAAGGAAATCAGTGTTTGCACCTATTGCACTACTTATTCGTTACGATAATATCGAGGAAGCAATCGCGATCGCCAACGGCACTAGATACGGTCTTGGAGCCAGCGTTTTCGGACCACACCAGGACTTGTGTCTGGAAGTTGCTCGGGAACTGGAGTGTGGCATGGTCTCCATCAACGACTTCGGAGTGTTTTATGTAAGTGGACCAGTCGTCTGGGTAGTGCGCCAGTGCTGACTGACACGTCACAGTTGAAGTAAGTCAGAGAAACATGGCTCTAAAATACCTGTCCTAACAGGATCTCCCTTTTAGTCAAGATCTTCCATTTGGTGGAACGAAAGCTAGCGGATACGGGCGATTCGGCGAGTCTATCCAATTCCTGTGAATGGTGTAAGATTTCTGACCATGTGATGCAGGCGGCCCTGAGGGCCTTCGCGCGCTGACAAACCCCAAGGCAATCGTTACTGACCGTTGGCCATCCTTCATACAGACCAGCATCCCCAGTGTCCTTGACTATCCCATCCGCTCCCTAGTGCGTAGCTGGTTCGTATTCTTCCATGCTTTGCCGTGGTTGTCAATCATACTG
>KN819331.1:410651-424576 GCA_000827475.1 Paxillus involutus ATCC 200175
ATTTCTTCTATTACCTTTATCGTCTGTCATTTTCATCACTCATCGTCACTTGTTTCTTGCCTTGGGCACGAAAGGCCGGCTCCCATCGCTCTATAACCTACATCAACGCTCTATACACTACACCATCTACAACTTCCCTTGTACATACGTCATGCCTTGTTCGTCATCTCATTATCTCCGATCGTCTCCCTCTGGTGGCCATCTTTTCATACTCTTCCCCCGTTTCTCGTCGTGAAATACCTTCTTCCCCACCACCATGTCCATGATCGACCGAACTCACACTCCCAACTCACATTTCTCTACTCGCGTCGTCATGTTCAAGGTCATCACATAATGTCTATTTGTTACTTATTATCGCTTCATGCCAGAAGGGTTCGGTATGTCTCTTCTCCGAGCTTAAACTACTCGTGTATCGTGTTAACCAATGTTCCTGTAGGGCTTCCATGCCTCTGAGTTTTTGCTCGTCTTCCCGTTTCTCCCCGCGACCTCCCGTGCGGCTCGGGTTTCCCTGTGCCCCATCTATCCCCCCTCTTGCGCCCGTCCTACCCTACTCCACAGGCCTTGCGCCCCTAGTATATACTGTACGCTTTTCGCCTCAGTCACTTCTGAGTGATGGGGCGTTTCAGAACATATTTTGTTGTACCATTGACGCGTTAAGCTCGTGCGGAGGCGGAGGGAGGAACGCGAGTGGGCGTCGAGGGTATCCTGGGGGGTTGGGGGACGCTAGATCTTAGTTTCTGCGCGTTTTCCCGTTGTATATCATCGGCGAATAGGTGTAGTTGTCTTGGTATGTTTACGGAATTGATTTGCAAGCTAGAGCCAGAGACTGATCTGTCGTTTTCAGCTTGATCATATTCTCGAGCTTCGATGTAACTTGCTCTCGAACTGTATTTTCTTTGGTTTTCTCTTTTTCCACGTTGCATCTTCATGTTTCGACCCTCGGTTCGATTTTGGACATGGTTGTTTCCCTACTGCATAATACACGACTTGCACATCCACTTTTGCTTCCCTGGTATCGTAAAATCACCACTTTATTGTCTTTCAATTACTTGGCATACTCTATACCTTGACCAGTTCTGCAATGGATATTCCGCTTCCATTCATGCATGTCGTGTTTCCGAAAGGTTCTGAACTGCTGTAAGAAGAGCTATCGATCGGTTTCTGAGGGTGAGGATAGGTCGCAGATCCAATATATACTGTTGCACAATTGTATTGTCAACTGGGACAACGGGCCTAGGCCATCTACGCCTCAATGCTTGATTCGCGATGCTGATGGCAGCGATACGGTCATGCCCAAAACTTTCATTGCACTTCAAGTGTGTTCAAAGAACGAGGTTATATGTATGTTCTACATACTAATCGTCAGCAGCTTCCCCCAGTTGCTACGTACATCGAGCTTGATCTACCCACACATCTTCTGGTGGCTAGATAAGATAACAATGGAGGTCTCGCGGGATACATACGTCCCGGTACTTGCGTGGCCTCACGCTCAGTCAGAGGCTACACCGCTGAAACGTTGCTGCGGCAGGCATCACCTCACAGATCATATGATGTTTAAATTATTTCCAGACGTTCTTGAACCGAGAACTCGGTCACCAGATGCTCACCGCTCGCCCGGGAGCTGAACACAGGGAGACGGGGTCCTTTGGATATCAACGACACGGCGCAGTAAGAAGGTATGTCGGAGTTTATAAAAGGGTGAAAAAACCTAGAACTCGAGTTGATGTTATTGGTAAGTAGTTTCTGGAAAGAAAAAATGTTGCTGGGCTCCTGAGAGGCTTTCTCAGGGACTTGAAGACTAGGTGTAAGGGTCGTGTTAAAAGGCACGCCACTTTTGCGATCTGGACGGCGATCTGAGAGGAGTGAGATAGGACAGGCTGTGTGTCAACGGAAATAGATAGCGAGGTCCAGCGCACAAGGCTAAGTTAGGCCAGAGCGATCTAAAGGTTGCTTTGTTGCTCGATGCATGATGCTTGGCGTATTGCAGGGTGGGAGGTCGATCGATCTTGATATGGGTGGCAACAGAGGAATCAGAAGAGGAGCATGGGTAGAAACTTGAAGGCAGAACTGAGTAGCGACAAGTGTTGTTCTGTGAATTAACGACTTGGACAATCTGTGGGGCAACGATCTGTGTACATGCCAATTACAGCGCAAGCTGTGCGAGTCTGAGACTAAGATCAGGTACAAGACAGCAAAAACTGACATGAAGTCAAGAAATATGAACGTCAACCAAGAGAACCCCTTGGGAACCGCGAGCTTCACATCGTGATCGATAGCTTGGGAAACGAACCTGGCAGATCCGTGCAGCCCGTCAGGCGAGGGCCTTTTTAGGAGGGTTATCTTTTGCGCTCGACGTGAAACCAAGGAAATCGCGGGGATCGGTGGTTCCAAGAGTGCAACACAAGGACTCCTTGAGGAATATCGGTGTTTGTATGGAGTCGCCGCATCAAGAAGTGGCCAATATTGGCAGAACCAAGCAGTGGGTGCGTAACCTCGTTGCCCTATCTTGCCCTCGATTCGAGTGCGGCTCCTGGAACAGGTAGTCTCCAGATCCCAGGCCATGAAGGTTGCGTCATGAGGTCTGCATGAGGCCCGGTCTGAGTCAAATTAGCAACTTTCTGTTTATCGAGGGGCAAGGTCAAGACTAAGTGGCGCTCCCGCTCAGCATGTTTCTTGGCATAGGACCTACGACACCACCTCATCCTCGAAATTGTGAGCCAAGAAGATGACGATAGTGGGCACTGCACGCCCAAGTGGGAGTACTTGGATAACGATCCGGTAGAGATCAATCAAATCAAGGATCAAATCAGATCAGCCAGAACTCAAGGCGACAAAGTTCCCTTGGAAAGTATGTATATGGTTCAGAGTACTTGTTTGGTAGTATGAATTGCTTGGACTCGGGTCTTGTGGTCTGTGAGGATGAGATTTCGTGGGGCCTGTGATAGCTGACAGACTGATAGGCGGAATTTGATACATAGGAGATCTTGGCCTGTTTCTCCTCATCGTTCGCTTATTTTTTTTTGACAGACACCCTTCAGGCTATACTTGTCGTCCAACACCATGCATGACATTTCCTCTCTGACCTGGCATCGCCGTCAGCACATGTCAGGTTTCTGATTGCTTGAATCATTCTCATAAACCATGTGCCTCCAGAATCGCGAGGGCCTGGCACACCCGGGCCCTTCTTCAATATTGAACCATTCGGTTCACACTCCAACCAGACGGGATCTCTTCTGGTATTCGTAGTGATTTTCCAGGAATACAGGATTGGGTTTCGGCTGACGAACTGCCAGTGCCAGAAAAGAATATCACGAGGTCCAGGAATCTCCCAGCAAGGCTCACTGAGTGAGGCTCAGTGAGCCTTGCGCCGGTCGCCCAACTTGAATCACTGATCCTATCTGAATGGTGATCCATATTACGCGCGGCAAACCTCATACCTAATTGACTCGCAGCACACACTCTTGGTACTACGGCGACCTACCAGCGACGATTCTGATCACTGGTCAGACAGTCGCAGTACTAGTGCCCTTTTCCTTGGGACGAACTCACACCATATCCCATGATATCGATTGCAGGACGCATGTCCTTGAAGTTGTTGGCTGGTCAGTATCCCGAGCACCGCTTATATCAACCCACTGACCCTGAGGCCTGATACTCGAATCTAGCTTTTTGCCTTCTCGAGAGAGACTACCATTTCGACGGCGTCTGAATTACTCCGCCATGTGTATGCCATTCAACTCCACTAGGCGCTCCAACTTGCCTTCACAATTTGTCGGCCTTCTGACACCGCTGGGTCATAAAGTTGTCTCTCATCCTAGTAAACGTCCCGCTGGCGATGAAGTTCCAAGGTTATATTCATCCATAGCATCCTAGCCTTTATTGTGCTACTAGTCTCGACTTATTCTTATTCGTTATTCGCCTCAAACTTCTAGCAGTCTTCTAGCGTCCCCACGAACGCATATTCCCGAGCCTACGGAAAGGGTCAGTTCGGATATTTTCCTGGCAATTATTGTCCATGCAGATCTTCGAGCTCTAGACCGTGATCAAGTTCTAGGTCGAAGTAATCATCGCGACTTTCTCAACGGAACAATCAGTGGCGTCATGCAGGAAAACGAGTAGCAATGGCGTCGAATACGGATGCGGATCGCGGTGTGCCAGCGAAGCTTTTACAGTACACTATCTCAAACGCATAGTGTCGGTTCCCAGTTTTGGCCATGGGTTACGAGATAGTGTACTGTAGTACAATATGGTGCAAGTACCGATTTTAGCGGCTGCGTGGACATGTGGACCGCCACCGATCTCAAGGAAGAGATTAGGGTGTTATCCTGTTAATTTTATACTTCGGACTTTGTGTCGCGAAACCGAGACGAATACTGCACCGAAATTGGCGCTCGAACCCCGAGATTGATGAAGTGCACCAGGTACAACGTCAACGTTCCAACGTCGGCTCGATATTGATCATTGATACCGACTCGGAGGATCGCGGTATGTAGCTTCCCATCCTCTGAATTTCAAAGCATGCTGGCTGACGCCGCCCCCAGATTTGCGTTAGGATGTCTTGCTTGACAAATACTATCAGTGAGGATGGTGCAAACCCATGGTTAGCAACAAGATTTCAATTCACTTCGAGTCCACTCCGCAATCACTGGCCATTGGTAACAGGCTTCACATTCCAGGTTCACTGTCAGCAGTTACACTATTCAGCATTAAAAGGAGGCAACACCTGTCTCCTTCCCTTGACAGGCCATACTTCCGTCATGGTTTTTGCCTCCCATATCCTTCCCCCTCTCACGACAAACCTAATATCCCTCGTCTGGCGAATCTCATCGTCCAACAGATCAAAGCCACTTGGGAAAATGACGAGGTCCGCTAGCTTTCCCTCAGAGACTAAGCCAAGGGACTGTTCCAGGCCGAACGTCGTGGCCGCGTCGGAGGTAGCTGCACGGATGACCTAAGGACAAGTAGCATTGAGACGAGAACATAATGAGAAACCAAGATAACATGACTGACTTCGTAGTTACTCAGCCCACCGGCCTTGGCGAATGCCATTTCCTGGTGATACATCAGGCCGAGGGGCGGTTCACCGTGTGCTCCGATGTGAGCAGATATCCCGCGATGAACCATCTTTGCAACAGACGAGGAGACATTGAAAAGTGCTATGGCTATAAAAAGTGTTAAAATTGTGATCAGGACAGAGTTATAAGATGACGGACAGTTCGCTGGTCGGCTCGTGGACTCCGACAACCCTTCCAAGATATCATGCCTCGTGAAACGTCTGAGCCTGCGCGATATGTTGCGTCAGAAAAACGTTTATGTGCTAATGCTGCGGACGTACTTTGGATCATTGGGGATGTCTTCGTTTGCCCAGAGCAGCTGTTCACCCATCGGTCCTCCGTAGTCGACGATGTGCGTCGGAGTTGTCCCAGTTCCGCTCATCACATAGAGCGTCATGATATCATCGTAGAGTATAGACACAGGGATGTTGTGCTCAACAGTGGTCATTCCTTGATGCGACGAGTCAGACACGTATAAAGATGCCATTAAATATCGACTTACCGTCCACAATGTATGTCTGGTCCCAGTCAAAGCTCATGCCCTAATACACGTTATGTCAGATTCTATCCCCCCTAGCTTTGGGTAGTGGTCACTTACACCCTCCGGCACGCAAGCCATATTCATCTTCCTTGCTTGCAATAACAAACGTTGCCTGGAAGCTCTGGCTGGCAGGTTGTAGTTCTTGTAAGACCAGCTCGCAGGACCACCTTCAACCTTGATGCGTGTGAGTGCTTCCTTTGCTTCTTGGGTGTTTGCAATATCGAGGTGGTAAGAATAACTGGACGCGCCATAGAGAACTTGACCAGTGTGGAAGATCCTAGGGCCGACCATGAGACCACTCTCAACACGAGCACGTTCCACGAAGCCAAGGGAGTTGTGCAAGCTTGGGCTAAGATAAGTGCTTAGTGTTGTTGGCTGCCATGAATAAAGGATTCGCGCACTTATGCATGGTGGTGACTCCGTATGCGAGGAAGGTTTCCATCTCCCAGGATGTGGCTGGGTATTTGACGTCCGTCCCTGACCAGTGTGCGTGTGCATCGATGAATCCGGGTATGATATAACCTGAGGATTGTGAATGAGGTTCAACTTGCCACTTGTCTTGTAATCGGCTGCTACTCACCGCCATCAGTTTGGACGACCAGAGCTCCAGTAGGAATAGGGACTTCGCCATCCCTTCCCACCGCATCGATGAGCCCGCCACGGAGGACGACTGTTCCACCGTTGATCAAGTCCTGGTGAACGTTGCCATACTCCATAGTGAGAATGGTCGCATTCACAAATGCGACGACATCAGCGTTGGCGAACGTACGGGCATCCCGACGGAGCCTGGTGACCTCTGACTCGTACCATACGTTCACCTCGGTGACGTCTAGTAAGCTCGTCACGCATCCGACTCCAAACGTCTGCACGTCCTGTTTGATAGCCTGCGAACATGCGGAAAGTCGAGAGATCGGGATAGTGTGCAGATAAGGCCCTGGTCGCAATGAATTCTGGTTAGTTAATATGATTACACAAATTATCACCAAGTCTTACCGAGGAACCATCCGAAGACGTTCCCATCGCCGCTCACGACTAGGTCATGTCCTCCGTCCAAGCTTAATCTTGCCAGTCCGCCTGGTGCTTTGCCTGGCTTACTCCACAAGTCCGTGGAGGAATTCACATTGGGTGCATAGTAAACTTGCTGGAAGTCCACGATGGCGGCGCCCTGCTTGCTATTTGAGAACACTAACTCGTCCGTCGAGTGCCCGTTCGCAAGGTTCTCTTCCGCATAGCGTCCCCATTCATCGGCACCAATGGAGAGATCCACGGCGAAGGCCCGATCTGATTGATGGACGAGAAGTTTCGAAGGAGAGACAAAGTTAAGTTTCAATGCACTATCAGAGGAGCTGATAGTAGTGCCAATTTTCCGAGGATTCGTCACAGCGATGGCTGGCGAAGTGGTATCATCCGTGGGGAGAGTGATCTCGCCAATCCAAAGACCAGTATGCGCAGTAGCTACGACGTCCCCAGTGAGCAAGTCACCTCCAGTTTTAACGAATGCGATAGTGCGGATTGTCCCTTCACCACCCGAAACCACGGGGCTGAAGTATCGTCCCATCGGAAGGCCAGTCAACTCGTACACGTTACCAGTGCTGACATCAGCAATCTCGAACGATGAGAAATAGGTGTCGGACCATCGCCCATGGATGATCAACTGACTGTCCCCGCCAACAAAGGAAGGGGAATAATATGCTGCTCCTGGATGTGCAACAGGGACACGTTGAGCTGGGGCCTTGGAGCCCACCGTCTGGGTATACGTAACACCTGCCGCTTGGAATACTGCCTTTTGCCCAGTCTCATCGAGAGCGAGCTGAGTGAAAGCGTGCAGTCGCTGCTCGCCCTCCTCCAGTTCTCTGACGTCCGTGGTCGATTTCATCGTCTCCGCCACCTTGAGCTCGATGTGTGCACGGAAGCCAACAGGTTGTGGCGTACCACCCGACACACGCTCGCCGAGTGCATTGGTAGAGAGTGGGATGTGGTAGATCTGGCCAGCGGCCCAGATGATGATGGCTTCATCAGATGGGTCAAATGCGAAGGAGGGATAAGTGCCCATGGGGGCATAGATGGTAGACAGGTCGTAGGTCAAGCCGTGCCAGACATGGTGAAGTGTGCCAGTTTGTAAGTCCCTGGAATAGAGGATGAGCCCGAGGAAGGAGGTCCTTGTATACATTAGGAGACATACTTGAGTACAAGTGCTTCTTTGTCACGGACACGTCGGACGAAAGCAAGAGTACGACCATCGCGAGACAAGGTAGGTCTACTCGCACCTCCGGGAAATGCGTCGACGAGAACCTCTTCTGCTCCAGATGTCAAGTTCCGTGCAAAGATTGAGTAGATACCACTGTGTACGTCTGCCACCAGGAAGTTCAAGTCAGGAAACACAGCAGATTATGAGAGTAAACCGCAGACCTTTGGAATACTGGAAGGAACCTTCAACATCCCTTACGTTCCCGGAATACACAATTGCATCGTCAGCTGACCAAGAGAATTGTTCATGTCCAATCTGTTGTTCGACGTAGTCGGCCTTAGTCCATCCAAATGGAAGCACTCTAGAAACGAGGCGTTTGCCTGCGTTTACTTCCACACGGGGTTGCCTAATCTGGTGAAGAGATGGAACTTCGTATTCCCATCCTTCGCCTGTCCCTAAGGAGCGTGAGGAGAAGTACCATTTTGTAGCGATAAGCTTGGTACCCGAAGGGTGCCAGCGCGCGTCGGAGACCCAGTTATATGTCTCATTAGTGACGCGCATAGCTGATTATCGCAAGGTAAGTAACCCCCCTGCCGTATTAAGACGGAGGCACAAACCTGCTAATCGGCCCTCAAATGAAAGTCGCCTCAGTTTACGTGCCTCTGTCTCTTTGATGCCTTGGGCAAGTAAGTCAGCGTCGTGGTCCTTGAGAGCAACGGTCTCCGCAGTCATGATAGATGGCGAGCGAACATCCATTGCGGAACAACCGCCGGCAGCCCATGGCATGACCCAGATGTTGTCGACTCCAAGCCCCGCATCACTCTTGAAGGCCAGACGGTCACCTTCGGGCGAGAAGCTGGGGTCCGAGTCATGGGGTACGCCTGTGAGCACTGGTACAGCCTGAGTCTTGATTCCGCTCATCAAGCTCGCCTCGGAGTAAGCAGATGCGGGAAGACAATAAATGTCGCCGACCATGTCAAACACGACGTCACCGGATATTGGATGGACATCGAGACGGAGCCAGGTGCCTTCCTCCACGTCGTATGCAAGTGTGCGTGGGTGAGGGAAGTCAGTGGAGATGTCCCAGGGGTCCTGAGGCCGGAGAGGAAATATGTCGTCCTTGAACTCAGAGGCAGGATCATCGTAGTCGGGACTGAGTGGTGAGCTCGAAGGGTACTGAAGTCCCGAGTTCTGCCCTGCATGGAACAGAGTGGGCACCACTGGTGGAGAGTTGCGGTATAACAAGGAAACGAGATAGATGGATGGAAGAGAAAGTTTGAGGGCTATTATCAAGGCTGAACTGAGTCGAGAACGACGGGGAGGGACATAGTTGGGAGGAGTCGCAACAAAGGGTAGCTCGCTCTTTGCGGACGGGGGCGCCTTAGCACTGAGAGCCATGTCTGCAATGCAGTCAACTAATGGATACCTTCAAGTTCGTTGCCAGTTGTTTGTGTTGGGTTACGAATAAAGCTTTGAAGGACGGACCTATACCCTGTAAGTCAGAACCACCCTTCGTAAGTTGGGCCCTTCGTTCGACCTGCTACCAGTTGTTGGCAAGGAGCCTGCGGTACTCCCTGCGAAGAACAATATGTAGTTGGTGGGGATAGTGTGAGTAGGTAATCAGTACCACACGCAGTCATTTATAATCCATGATGGCACATAACGCATCCGACTCGCATCCGTGGCTTTACTGGTAGTACAGTGACGACCATGTGGAACGCGGACTTGACTCGTAGGTTTGCGCAGCAAAATCATGAGATTGACCACGACGTTGTGGCGATAATCTGAGGGGCAAGGCGAAGCCTCTGACATGACTCATGCCTGCCTTTTACTAGTCTCGTAGACTTGGGTATGAGCCAGACACCGTCGAAAGACGAAGTTCAAAACCACCGTGCAGTGACCAGCTGTTCACCCGGAACTTGTTATTTTCACTCAGTACCTCAGTTCCTGGAATTCCGTCGCGTGTCACGACTGTCGTCAGCTGTCGTCTCTTCGTTGGCAGCAATCGTGTTTATTGCAGTGATCATTGAGCCCTCCACACCATGCTGGTAAGTTACCCGCCTTCTCGATACTGCTGCGGCCCTCGTGCTGACCACGGGGAAGTCCAAAGATGATATCGTGCCGAGGTCTGTCAGCAGCCTTGAGCTCGCATAACATCGATCATTGGGCTACTGGTGCACATGAAACCACCTGAAACCACATGAGAACTCGCAGACAATGGGCCGCCGGCCGTGGGCGACCCTGATACAACGCGTAAACCCCCTCTCAAAGGAAGCTCTACCCACGCTGGACTCGACAATCATTTCCTGAAGACTGGTAGTCAATTCCAAGTGATAATCCGCATAATGCTGCCACCCATTCTTTTGCCTCGTCAGTTTATCGGACGCAGTGCGCAGGAGAAGTTGTCCTTGTTGCATCTCACAAATGGCATATGCGGCTAAGGTTCTTCCTACCCTCGCACTCCTTGGGAGGGGGAAGGAGTGCTGTCGAATCTCGTACGACTTGTACGGTGTTTCGGAGTGCTTGAACGATGCCCCATGTCAGTTCTTGGTGCCGTCCGTACGCGATCCTTGCAGTGACGGATGCGCTGTTCTTCGTTCCATCCGCATGCATTTGTGTATTCCTCGTGCAAGAGCTAGAGAACTTCCACCCCACGCTAACGCATACCGAGCGTGGCGGGGACACGGACTGGATAATACAACGTTGCCAGCTGTCGTGCTTTGCTCGAGAACCTCCCGACAGCGCAGAAGGGAGACCGTTACTCTGCCAACGATGCCTTTGTCTCTACCAACGAATTAAAGGGAGAGTCGGAGCACAACACGAAATTGCTTTACAGACAACTAGCAATAAGATCACAGAACAACTTGAAGGACCTATGCAGACAAAAGAACTATGCAGCACCCTCTTCAGCATCTGCCGGTTTATCCTCGCTTTCTTTTGCTTCGGCCTCCGGTGCCTCCTCAGGCTTCGACTCGGCGGTTTCACCCGCTGTCTCTTCTGCAGTTCCCGTGCCCTCCCCCTCCTTCTGGCCCTCCTGTTCTTCCCCGTCATCTCTGACATTTTTACTCCCGATAACGGTGGCATTAATACTGCATCGTCATTAATACCCAAAATATGCGAGAAGCTATTCCAAGAAACTCACGTCAACATAACATGCACTTTCTCCCCCTCCCCCTCCTCCCCTTCCCCTTTGGGCAACTCTATCACCATGCGCTTGTTCGCTTTCCATCCGAAGCTGCCTGTCGAAAAGGAGCTTGGGGCAAGAGTGGTGCTTCCCAAAAACCCGGGATCTGCCGGCGCGGCAGTTTCCTGGCCCTCGGCAACAGCAGGCGGGGTGCTTGTTATATTTACGTGGAGTGGGAGGGCGCGAGATTTAAACGTGGAAGCACCCATCGAGGTCTGGTTCACGTGTCATTCCACGGGATGACCAGGAACTGGAGAGTGACGGCGATCTCACCTTGAGACGCGCGGTACCTTTGGTACCAGCTTTGCCTGCGGTTTTGGCACCTTCTGTCTTGGCTACCTTGGACCTGCGCGTTTCGCGCTTTTCTGTCGTGGCCTCGTCAGCAGCCCTCTTCTTACCTGAGAAAAGGAGTTCCCCTGAGTTGGTTTCGCTGGGTAATAGGGGCCTAGGACCGGGTAGAACATACCTGGCATGTTAGTGTGAAGTAGGTTTGTTGGATTGTGAAGGTTAGGTTACTATGTTGGTTGTCTTTCCACGAATCGACTTGTTATAAGCGCTGGGAGGTGTCAAAGCAACAAGTTATCAACAAATACCCGCAAAGTCCACAGTGGCACAGCGGACAATAGCCCGCGTGACGTCACGCGCCGGGTGCTGACGCACTTGAAATCCAGAACGATACACGCTTAGATCTCGAAGCCAGAAACTGAACAACGATAGCATGGTTTGATCAAAGAACAACATGGTAAAACTACAACGTGTAGACTACTCAGCGACAAACAGCCATAACATCTGCTCTCTCTAACCCAGAACAATATCCTTTATGCACCTGCTGTTTAACATCCGTGATTAGCCCAAAGACCAAGTGTGACCCGATGGGAAATTTTACCTTACAGCCAGGAAACTGGCGCGTATCCCCTCGATTTAGACAAAGACGTGTGAGGGGATGTAATAGTGCCCTGTCCAAGATACCAGTCGCGCAAGGCAAACAGTTGTTTGCGCAGGACACGACATAACTCCCTTTTCCCCACCTGCACCCACTCCCCTTTCCCGGTCCCTAACCCCCACCCCGCCCGGCGTACCCTCAGTGGACGGGGCTCCGGAGAGCCAACCAAACCGTCAGATATCGTCATCGTCGCTATAGAACTCGTCCTCGTCCTCATCCAAGCTCGACAGATTGGTCATGTCGACTTTGTATCTCAAGAGTCCCCCAATGCCACCAAAGCCCTTGACGAACTGCGCCCCCTCTTGAGATCGGTTGGTCACGAACTCGAGGTTGGTACCGAAATCTTTGTATTTCTCGGCGAACCACTCGAGTAGAGATTGGGGTTCGCCGACTTGCTCCATTTCGAGACCAGTGGACTTGTCGAGGAATTTTTCACGATCTTTGTCTTGGCCTTTGGTTGCGTGGACGATAAGCTCCTCTGAAAGGTGGGGTTAGGTGGGAGGAAGGTAGGCAAAGGACATGTCCTACCTGCAGCAGCATTCCTCAGGATATATCGTGTGATATCCAGATTCTCCCAGACAATGAGCGTCTCAACGGCACCGAGGTCAAGTGCTCGGAGCGTGTCGTCAACACCGAAACAATACTTGTTTGTGTCTTGGCTAATTTCATCGAAATATCTCTGGATTAGTTTCTTCTCCTGCACGAACTTGACATTGGAAAGCGACTCCGCGGCAAGCTCGATGGCCTTTGGGATGGTTTAGTTTTCCCGGTGTGATAAATGTTGAACATTGGGCCACCCACCTGGTTAAAGCCATTCTCGCCCCCATAGCTGACATCGACGACCTTGATCACCTTGGCTGCCAACCTTGGATCAAACATATCACTCTGGCTCAGCTCTGTCTTGAAGTCTGCACTACCGGCCAATACGAGTCCACTGACGTTCACCTTATCGTTGGTGATGAAGTGCTGAACTGCAAGCTCGGCAACTTTGCGAACATAGTTGTGCCGCTTCTCGTCTCGAAGACGGGAGAAACGGAGGGCGGACTGACCACCACGACCATGCTTCTTGGGAAGATCAACGGTGAACTTGTGCGTGATCTCACGCGTATTGCCGGCCAGCGTGCCAAACAGTGTTCCGTTTCCGTCCATCACGATGAAACCGAAACGGGAGTCGGACTCAAGAAGTTCCGACAGCGCTTCTGTATGGAACTTGTTGTCACAAAGGTAGAGAGAACTGCGTAGAAGTCGAAGTCAAGGTCTCGTTCGTGGGATAGATAGGAATGGCAGAAACGGCAAAACCACGCACGTATTGATTGGTTTGTGAGGCTCAAAGTCGAACGAGACCTTCTTTTCTTTGCCTTCGTCGGTAAGAATCGTACCGACGAAGAGGACGAGGCCATTCGGGGGCACACGGTGGTAGAGCTTGAGACGCTGCTGAGTACTAGTGATTGCAGCGAGCACGGAGAGTCTGTTGACACGAGACTTGATGTTGGAGGCTGTACCGTACTCCTGTGTAAGCATGGCGGATGCACGGGAGATCTGATCCTGTGTCGATCGAGGGGGGGATTGAGTCGGACTTATAAGGAGAGATTAGGTAGATCGGGGTACCTTTGGAGGTATGATCAAGCTGATCATGGACGTGCCAGCACTGGAAACATATTCATCCATGATAAACAGTCTATCGACAGACAAATGAACGATTGGGGAACAGCACATACCCCCTAGCTGAATCCAGGCTCTTAATGAGCTTCTTTACCTTCCACATTTGAATGTTCTGTTCTGCAGTGTCTTGACTCATGCTGGGCGTGTGTTGGTGGGTCTTCTTGCCCTTTTATTAGTGATTTTTGGGGTTTTTTCTCGAGCTCTTGCAGCAGGAAAGCAGGGGTGGGTGGAGGGTACGAAAGAGACGCCTTGTGCAATACCTTCCTGATGCCTACCAAAGTTTTCAACGCTGACTTAAGGGCGGGCCATCTCAACATGTGACCATCACGCTCGCTTACTTAAGCGTATTACTT
>KN819331.1:451333-467648 GCA_000827475.1 Paxillus involutus ATCC 200175
ATTCCTCTCCCTCTTTAATCTCTGCTGTAGTTTCTTTGCGATGGTGGGAATCAGCTCTCGTGTTTGAATCAGCGATATCGGATAGTCGTGCAACCGCACCAGATTAACAAGTCACCGCCACTTGTTTACTCGTGCCCGAAATCGTTGCCTTGATCTGCAGGATAGTTTCCCAGACCATAGTATCCGGACATTACTTGCCCCAGCGATCACAAATCCCAACATAGTTGCGGGCCATGCGAGGTTGCTCAGTCTTGCTAGCACTTGCCGTATATTCAAGGACCCAGCCCTTGATGCGTTGTGGATCATGTTGGACTCGTTTGGGCCTTTGTTCAGGTGTCTCTCAGGTGACTTGTGGCGCCACTCTCCTCAGACTATGTAAGTGGGATCCATAGGTGCACTGCCAAAGGTGCGAATGACGTCCCCTTTCGTCTCAGAAGTCATTTTCGCTTAGTGGCTGTCACAGGGGCTCCTCGCCCTAGAGCACCAAGTTTTCCGTCACCCCCTCCTCCCGTGTCACATCGGTTTATCCCTGTATTGTTCCATTTGCGTTGTCTGGCGGTTTTCTTTCGGGCTCCTGCTTCTGTGCGTATGGGGTTCAAGTTGTTGTTGACACTGTCAGATTAATTCATGTTGCTCTACAACAGGGGATTGTCTTTCGTGGCTTAACTCGCTTCGCGTCATGTGGCCGAGCTCAATGAGACCACTGCATCACTGTTTAACGCATCATCGCCCTCAGTTTCCCCCCTTTACTTTCTCCCCACGACATGTCCCTCGAGTCTCAGGCTCACACAGAATCATGTCAGACCTCAGCCGATCAGCAAAGTCCGGTAACAACTGGAGCTCTTATGACCTAGACGCATACAACATCGTCATTCGCAACCAATCGCCCAGGGCTTTCTTCGGCCACAATCTTCCCACCACTCTTGAAAACATTGATCCTGAATTCCTGACTGCTGGCGTCACCACTGGAGCTGCGAACGACAATACTAATCGTTTATTGTCGTATCTGCCTCTCGCCTCACAGGCCCATGCAAGTAAGTCACTCGTCCAAACGATTTTGAAAGGTTCACATTCGTACATAGATCAAGTGCCTGCAATTAGGGATTTTGCTACGGAACTGCTGCGGATGCTCGGTTTCGAAGAACCCTCCTTCGTCCTGAGGTCACGTTACACCATACCTCCTCAAATTTGCGGAGTTCTCAGGCGACACACTCAAGCTGACATTAGTCTTGTCAATCGCTGCGGGCCAACCATTTGTCTTATTGTTCAAGCAGCCAGGGATCCGATCACTGGTGATGATCCAGAGGCCCAGGTCATAGCAAAGGCAATTGCAGCCTTTCAGACGAACAATCGCAAAAGAGCTCACCTTGGTAAGGAGATGAAGGATAGCATGTCGATTCCCTGTATCACAATGGTTGGCACTCGGCCAATCTTCTATGTCGTCCCCGTGACACAAGAGCTCAGTAAAGCTGTGGAGAGAGGTGACTACCCTGAAGTCGTGACCAAAGTCAGGAGTTGTACAGTGGTCGGAAGTGGGTGGTTGAGTGATGGGATGGACATCCCTGACTTCAGGCTGGAGGCTTTGAAGCATTACGTGCTTTTCCGTCCCCTTGCCAAAAGTCTTTGGTCGCAATTCCTTGTTTAATTGATACTATATAGTGGGTTGATTTTACTTCAAGACCTTGGCTTTATCTACTGCCTCAGTCAGACACAGGAATGTACAATAGCAATCATTTGCCTGCATGCAGTTCCTGTGGATTCCCGGGTGATAGGTAGAGATGGCCACTGCAATCTTTCTTAATGTTTGTCATCATCATTGAGCCATGCACCTTTGCCAACACCGAGCTCAACAGCACATAAAAATACCGGCACACAACGTATCTTTAGCATTGACCCAATCCGCATTGATATTCATAGATACTCCGGTCCAGGACTTCCTCAACAAAACGGTCTCTTACGTGTTCGACCTTGACGATGCTGCTGCTCCGGCCTCTCGAACGTAGCAACTGGAGTTTTGGCGGTTCCGAGAGGTCGAGCACTGGGTGCTTGATTGTTGCTGGACGGGTCATATTTGGTGGTCGTCGGAGGGGCGCGTATACTCGATCTTGAGGCGCAACTTGCAAGGGATTTGGCTCAGCAGTGGTCGAAGTCGCCTAGCACAATGATTCACCATCCATACGGGAGGGAATTCGTGGAATCGCGGTGAGGAATGAACGAAGCGTAGAGGGGATGGTTGTTAGTGTGGGAGGGGAATACACCGGTTTCGGCAAGGCGTTGAAAGCGCTCAGCCTGTCTGATGTGAGAATATATTGGAAAATGTGACCCAAACGCTGTAGAGCAATGTCTGATTCGCTCGAGTTTTTTATCTTGTTACAAGTTTGATTTGAAGCTGAAGTGAGATTATCAGAACGAGATCGACTATCAGCGCTGATTGCCGCGCCGCTTGATTTCCTTCAGTTGCACGCGGCTCGAGCATGTGTCTGACAGAAGTACCCGAGATTCTAGCCGCCCACAGCACCGAAATTCTAGTTCATACTACCGCCCACTCAGCATGGAGAAGCTAGAAGCACTAGCATCGGTCGTGCGGGTAAGTGGACCGATACAGGGCCCAACCATAAGGCCTGCTGATTGACCACTTGAACAGCTCAGCGACCGCGTCCTGAGGATTCTCGGTCAGGTAAGGGGCGTTACGTCGTTCAAGGATGCCAGTTACGGCGCGATGATCTTACTCGGCGAATGAATGACAGAATCCAGGGAAATTCACTTTACAGGGTGAACAAAACGCTTCTTCGCACTCTCGTGATAGCTGAGCGCTGAGTCCTCACCCAGGAACAAACACTTATCTTATTGGCGAGCGCACGCCCTACACACTTATCGACACCGGCGAAGGCAAGCCTGAATATATCCCCCTTCTTGAATCTGCTCTCCGAGATCAGGGGGGAGATCCCTCGGCGTCCGCCCAGCAACATGTATCAGACATCATCATCTCTCATTGGCACCCTGACCATGTCGGCGGTCTCCCATCCGTTCTGAGCCTCCTCTCGCGTCTATGGGACGACCGAAACACACCAATTCCCTTCAAACCTCCGCGGATACACAAGTTCCCTCACGCTTCTCTTCCCGATGGAAGGCTGCACCTGGCCGTTCAGCCGATACCACCGAACGCGTATACGCCTAGTCCAAGCGGATCGCTGTTCCATGACCTGCAGCATGGCCAATCGTTCCCCATTACCCGCCTCGACGCCTCCCCCGGTCCCGAGGCTAGCCTGCAAGTCATTCACTCTCCGGGACATACCGAAGATTCCATCTGTCTCTTATTCCCGTCTGACAATGCACTCTACACAGCTGACACTGTCCTTGGTCAAGGCACCGCCGTATTCGAAGATCTCGCAACGTACATCTCCACGCTCCGCTCACTGCTCTCACACCGTGACAAGTACTCGGTCCTCTACCCTGGTCACGGCCCCGTAGTCCAAAACGGTACGCAGTTGATAAACACATACATCGAGCATCGGATAGAGAGAGAGGGACAGATTCTGCAAGTGATGCAGCAGGTTCCCGAAGCCGTTGAAGGGTCCTGGTCTACTTGGGGGATTGTCTCGAAGGTCTATGCAAACTATCCTCAGAACTTGTGGGAGCCTGCTGCGCGGAGCGTGGATCAGCATCTGAAGAAGTTGGAGATTGATGGAAGGGTCAAAAGGCTCGGTGGGGAGGGAAAAGACGTTCGATGGGAACTGCTTAGTAGACTGTAGAAGATAGCAAGGGAGATTTCGGATGGGTCATGACGTCGGGAACAAGACCGAGCATGGGTGTATCCAGAATATTATACAAGCGTAGTGTGTAAGTTACCAATGATCCAGCACCACTGACCATTCTATAACGCGTCAAAATTGATATGGTGGGAAGCCCTTCTTCTTTCCAGCTCATCTTCCCGCTAGATAGAGTGGACACAAGAGCATTCAGCAGACGCCGGCAACACTGAACACCATCAAAACCCACCTTTTCGTTTAGATGCAACACAAACACAATGATCGCTAATATTGCAGTAGCCATAACTACCGTAAGTGTCACCCAGGGAATCCACTCTCCAGGCCGCAAGTACAGTTCGCGTTTCCACGACCCTTCGCTAAGTCCTGGTGGTGGATGTATAACGACGCGAGAGTTAGGGATGACACCTTCCATGTTAATGAAGTGTTCTTGAATATGTTTCGTGGAGCCGACAAAAAGGTTCTCGATGTAGTTGTTTGTACGGCCCAGGCCGAAAAATGAATAGGGGGTGAGCAGCGAATGGTAAGAGGTTTGAGGGAGTTGGCCAACTGGTTGTAAGAGATGGTCAGGAGACCTGTAAAATGACGATATGGTCCTCTGAGGCCCTCACCTTGGGCGGCTGATCGTCGACCAGATGTATCAAGAACGGTGTATTTGTATGACGCTCCCGAATAGCTCACTCCAAATGGCTATCCCGGGTCAGAAAACGGCGGTCTTATAGTTACAGCAACACTTACAAGGTAACTAGAGCCATTTGGCGTGGTGCACCATCCATTGTTACATGCTCCATTGAGCACTGGCCCCGACCATTAGTGGAGCGCAATACGAAGAGACCTGCATACATACCGATCGCTTTAAGGAAGAACGCGTCATAATAGAAGTTATTCTGGATAAAGGATACTGTTCCTTGGCCCTGCCCTCCTGTCCTTTGTATGACAATATCGAGGGTTCCCTGTACAAGCCGTCAGGCAGGTTAGTTCCGCCTATGGCCTAAGAAGAAAACCGACGCACGTCTTCATCCATATCGAAAAACGTTGCACCCCGTGCATCATGCACGCTCTCCATATTCTCTGCGCCCTTCGTGACGAGCCCGAAACCGCGTCTCCCCTGCCCGTTTTCATCACACCCAGCAAGGCCCTTCGTGCAAGGCTCTGAAAAAAGGAGTTTTGGCGTGTGTGCGTCTCCCGTTGCAGCGATCAACAGGAGGTCTGGGAAGCCATCGAGATTTGCGTCGCCAAGGCGGATGGGAAGTGGGAGAGCCGGCGAGAAAGTGGTATCGAGTACGAGGAGAGAACTCGAACTCGATTGGACGAGGGATGACAGAGTGATCTGGACAAAAGCCTAAGCAGCATTGACATTAGGTGAGCGGCATGTGAAAAACGAAAGAACCCTCACATCATTATTTCCGCTCAGGCTAAGGTCATACCCGAAATTCGGATCTGCAGTGCACAGCTGTTCTGGTGGTCGGCAGATTCCATTCCCTTGTTTATCAGTACTCGAAGAGGTTGAAGAGGGACAGAGCGGTAGCTGTTTGTTGTACGCAATATTGATCAGGCAGCCGGAACCTATACCTGTCCTTGAAGAGACAGAGGAACATGTCGGGAACACCATATCGATAGTCCCATCCCGATCTACACCGCGTGTCAGAATGAATTAAATGTCGAGTTCTAGTTCCCTTACCAATGTCAGCAAAAGAGATTGCCTGAACTCCAGAGGGGAGAGGTTCATGCTGTGCGAGAGAGAATCCGGAATCTTTGTTGTTCACCCATATTTGAAAAGATCTCCGGCCTTGCCCCTCATCACAGACAAGAAATACATCTAGAAGAGCGTTACATCAGTGCTTCTTCGGTTGTTATATGACAAAAACTGACCAGCCAGGCAATCCCCGTTGAGATCTATGATCGCATTGCTATGCGGAGAAGCCAAACTGCACTGTGCCCCGTGGAACGGAGCGTCGATTCTGGAAATGAGTTAGAAGAGAATTCATGATGTACGCCAACGACTCACAGCTCGAACGGGGTCGGTTGACTCTGGGACCCGTTCCAAGTATTCTTCCACGCTCTCAGAAGATTGGAGGAGCTCTGCTCCGAAGGAACCGTCCCGAGCAAGTCGATGTTCATGTCTCCATTGATATCAACAGGTATAGGTTGAGAAAGAGTGGAGGAGGGCGCTGATATAGGTGTCGACTCGGTCTCCCCACTGTCTCCCCCAGGTTCCGACCTCCAGTCATGCTAGGGGGTTCATCCATCTCCCCGTGCCCGCGAACGCGTCTAAGCGCAACTGCTCACTCATTTCGCGCTCTTCTCAGCATACTTCTCCTTATCTCCCCCGTTTCATCAATATGGCCCTTCTCACCGAAGCGATTTACGAAGAACTCCCTCATGCAAACAGGTTCCATGGGTTTGGCTGATGGCGACCGTATAGTTGCATTCGGAGATTTCAACGGTGATCAGTTGTGAGCGTGATCACTGTCTTCAGTTTCGTCCTCGCTCAATTCCACTTGTATGAAGCGTAGACGTGCTTGCACTTGACTTGGATCAACTAGTGTTGTCTGTATATCTTTGGAAACATGGTTAGCGTTATTGTGACCCTGTACCTCCAAGTCGCTCAAAATTTTGCCCAGATGAGTTTGTTTTCGAGGAGAGCTCTCGAATACGACATCCAGTTCCGATACACAACGTCATTCCTGGGGATTTCACACTTGACGGGAAGCTTGACATACTTGTGATGAGCGCGAATTCTGCGAACACACTCGATATGACCCTTTACAAGGGTAACCACGATGGAACGTTTGGTATGTATTTGCGGTCCGGCCTGGCTCCCTTCGTGGTCACTGACGATGTTTTTATATCGCTCGAAGTGATATTCACGGCAGAGTTATGTTGACTGGAAGAGATTACAATGAAGCCAGATTATACAGAGAGCAGACTGTCAGAAGATATAAGCAGACAGTAGCCAAGACTCATAACCGTTCCTAGTAGCACCTACTACGGAGTGACGGACGTCGAGGCGCCTGACTTTGGAATCAAACACGAACAAACTACGCCCTCATGGGGCCTTTGTCACTTATGTAAGTGCCACACAATGCGCACAGGCTATTTTATGAAAACAATCTCTATGCAACGCCCCTATTTCACAAAGCGAGTGTGCTACCTCGCGATCGCACGACGCCCAATGCCAAGTTTCTTCCTTTCTCACTTGAGTCGAGAGTCCTCGCGAGTCGTGACAACCAAGTTCCAGCTATCAGTGATATCTGATCTTCTCTTTACCTTGATACTAAGGGTCATGGCTTTCGCTGACGACTGGGATATTCAAAATGCCTACGGAATCAACTACCGGGCCCTGGATGCCACCTCGGATTGGAATCGGTATCTACAATTGCGGGTGCTTTGTGGGGTGAATGGCGTGCTGTTCTGGAGGGAAAACATCTATTGTCTGAGCCTCTCGAGTGGTCGAGACATCCAGCACTTCATTAAATTATCCAGATCCGCCTCCAAACGTCGAGCGCACACTTACTCTCACTTCATGTCAATGCATCACACCATGTACAGAATTCCCCAGCAGGTCATAATACAAACCATTTATCGGCCAGGCCACCTGTCCCGATCGTTGTGTGCAAGATGCATAAGCAAGTAGATAACATCAAGTATCTAGAATGTTTTACTTGAGAGGATCGAAGTCGCCCCAGTCATCCTTGGTCAGCGGTTTATTAGTGGTGACAGGGCGAGTAGGCTGCATTGGCGCGAGCATGGACCCCATGGAAAGGGGAGATGCTTGTAGCGGTGGGGAGGTCATAGGGTGTGGGGAGGTTGTCATGAAGGAGGTATAGTTTGGCGTGGTATAGCTAGGCGGGGTCGCGAAGGTGCTGGACGGGGTCGCTGAGGCGTCGGATAGAGATATATTGTAATTGGGCTTCTGAGGTGTAAAAGCGGACGGGCTGGAGAAGGATAGGACGTGTTGAGGTTGTAATGGCGGGCTGGAAGCGCGGAGAGTCTGGTGCGGCTGCAGGTTGGTCGAAAATGTTGATTTATCAAATGACGTCGAGGGTACTGGTTTTGCTCCTAACCGCGGGGGTCGTGACACGGGCAAATTGTTTGTAAGTCGTGGTGAGGAAGGTAGTGATTGTGTCTTGGGCATTGGAGGAAGCTGAGCTGCAGGTGTACTGATGGTTTGTGGTGTCACGGGTGTCGCAACTGAAACTCCAGTTGAAGTCTGCAGAACCTGTCAGAAATTCGTCTCCAGCGGGAAGATTATGCAAAGCCAACCTCAGGAGTATTGTTAAATATGGACCCCCACACGTCATCATCCCAGCTTGTTGAGCTGTCTATGACTGTATCAGGCTTGACAGTGGCATTGGCACGTCCCACCAAGCTTTCAAAGTCGACGCCTGTGTTTAAGTTTGGCGACGCAACACCGTTAGCAGTTGCAGATCGGTCTTCAATGCGCTGCGAGTCTCGGAGGAACTGGTTGTGCTCTTTCTCAACCCGTTCCCCGAGTTTCCGAATGACGCTCATGAAGCGTTGGAATTGTTCGATGTTTAGTACTTTGCGTATTCACGTTAACATGACCTTCTGTAGTGAGATGGGCAGTCAACTTACAAGGACCCATGGACATCGCCCAGAGCTGAGGAAGAACAAAAGTGGCAACCGCCTCCCTGTCTACCTTCAGACCCATGGCTTCTTGGACGGACAGCGTAGTCATCTAGAGAATGTGTAAATCTGGGTGCGAGGGTGGGGTCGCGTGAAGGCGTACCATCACGGCGGGTTCCTTGGTACGGATCTTCGACAATAGAGGACATAGCTTTTGTGTCAGGTTTGTCTGAAGAATGCCGGTTATTGGTTGACGATGGAGGCAAGTATGTCAACAACTAACCTGATCGAGGGTCTTTACCATACTCAGAAATGTGACCAAGGTGGCAACTTTCACCGAAAGTATCTTGGTTTTAGTAAAGACCAGCTGCAGGAGAGATGAGCCATCGCCGCTGCCGATAAGTCTTTTAGTGAAACGTACCGCAACGCGGGGGAACAACACTGCAGATACTTCTGCATAGTCGATGGTTTCGCAGAGGTTGGGAACAACTTTCAGGGCACGTTCTTGAACCTTAGCAATGTGAAAATGGATTCACCCATGACAAATTACACAGGAAACGCTTACCACAGCATGTTCCGACTCTAGCGCGTTGTAAACAAGCGGCAATACCTCTTCAACATGATCAATACATCAAATAGGAATGAATATCAGTAGCGCTCACGCTCCCGGAAAGCGCCTTTTTCAGTTTTGTTCTGTAACATTTCAAGGTTGTCCAGCAATGTCAGCATGTTCTGAGGCGGATCTTTGACGGTAAACAAGGGCCTGAGACTGGGAAGGACAAGTTGTGCAAACTGGCTGGATGACAGGATATTCGATATAGCAAACACGTTGGGAAGGATGTAAGGAAGAAGGTGCGTGTCCTTCATCTACAAGTACAGATCAGATATTGACGCGCATACGTGAAACAATTACAGGACATCACCTCTTCAAGTAGCGATGGTAATATCTTCCGTATTCTCAAGCCTTCTGAGAATCTGCCGAGGACGCTGGTCAACCCTTTCATGAACGATATCTTCTCTTCTCGTGTCTTTGCCGTGAAGTTTGACCGATCGAGGAAGTTCAGCGTGGAGATTGGCAGTGAGGAAAAGAATGAGTGAGATGGGAGGGTGTCCGGCGTTGGTCTGCCCTGAGAGCCTCGTGTAATTAGCGACCGTAACAGATCTATGTGTGTCGACATCAGATCAGAGTAATCTAATAGCTGAAAGTGACGATACCCTGCAAATCCGTGTCTAAATGACCAATGTCTGGGACTGGCCGACCCGCGTTATCGCGCAGACCGCCGAGACTACCGAAGTTCTGAAAAGGTGGTTTTGCTTTGCAATGCACGGCCTGTATCACGGCCCCAAGCGAATACATGTCTGAAGCAGTGACGAGTACCTCGTCTAAAGCGTATTCCGGAGCTGTTAGGGGGCTTGAGTATGATGCAGTCAAAAAGTCAATGATGTCAAGGCACCGATGTAATCAAATGAGCGCTGAATATACAATGGGATTCGGCCATCAAACCCAGGGAACTCCCAGCGAGTTGGTGTCCCATCTGCGGTCGTCAAAGGGATCGTCAGGCCTAGTCCAGATATCTTCCAGTCGCCCTATGGAGGCAGCGATCAGAATTCGACGTCAAAGGCCCGCAGATAATCAGACATACAGCTTCGTTAATGATAATGCAATCTGGTTTCAGGTTTGAGTGTATCAACTTCGCTGACGAATGTAGGAATGAGAGTCCCTTGCACAATTGGATAATACCCTTTTGTATCTGGCTAAAGGTGAGCAAACTCAGAGGATAGGTACCAGAATATCATCACGGACTTCAATTTCATCGAGTTCGACGAGAGGAAGGTAGTGAGATCCTCGTTGTATAGACATCTCGAGGGGTGACAAGACGACCTCGGTTGCAAAGATAAGCTCGTTGCGAGTTTCCTCAAGGGGCTCGACCATCTCTTGAATGACACCTTGTGAATAGGGCCACAAACACCACAGTGCTTAACTTCGGACATACCAAGGATAGATGGATGGCGCAGTCTGCTTAATGCAGTAGCCTAAGAATGTAAGAAAGCTAAATGACTAAACGCACGCGAAGCTGAATGAAGTACCTCGGCCTTCAAAACCTCCAAGACGCGTTCTCTGGAAATGGGGCCGAGGCCCTCCATTTCAGCTCGTTTGTCAAATGTCCAGACAGAAACCCGTTTGTTCGTAACCTTGTGCGTTGCTCCTTGGACTCTCCATAGGCCAACCCTAAATGGGGGAGAGCTTTGCACAGGAGTGGAAGATCCTGATGGAGTTGGAGTCGGGGACCGACTGCCATTCGTTGAGCCTAGGTTATAGGACTGGGAGATAGCTGTCCGAGAGAAAAAAGACGTCGCTGCGGCAAGCATCGTCCGTAATACTCTTCCAACCCGGATATCGACTTGTTCGAAAATCCAACTGCCTCAGGCTTGAAATTGTGCTCAGCATGATGTGGCAGGCTCTGCTGACATAATCGACACAGTTACGGCATTCTACTCAGTGTGGCGTTCTACCAGCGCGCCCTGTTGCCGTCAGTTTCTCCGGGTGGGTAAGTAGTCGATGGGCCCAACTTGACTCGGTCTCGGATCTAAACTCGAGGTCACTACCACTTTCCAACCTCAACTTCAACAGTCACCGTGACCATGAGACCAACCCTTCGTGCCCTTCAAGCCCTTGACCGCCGTGCGACGCGTGCGAAGAGCACTGCGTTCATCGGTCTCGGCCGCATGGGATCTGAAATGGCGTACAACCTCTTCTCCAAGAAGTTCGCCGAGTCTGCCGATTCACACTTTGTAGTGTGTGACGCAGTGCCAGAGAGCGCAGTGGCCTTTCGTCAGAACTTGCTATCGCAGCTCCCTGGTGCGAACATCGACGTCGTTCAGACACCAGAGGAGTATGTCGTCTCTTACTGCAATCTCCTGGGACAACAACTCACGGGACCGCATCGGTAGAGCAGTGTGCGCTTCCGAGACAGTCGTCACGATGTTACCTTCGTCACCACAGGTCAAAGCTGTGTACCACGAAGCCAACGGCATCTTACACGCCCTGCAATCACTCAAACGCACAGACTCGGAAAGGACTTTGTGTATTGATTCCACAACACTCGATGTAGACGTCGCGCGCCAGGTTGCTCGCAATATTGTCGAGGCAGGGGCACAAATGGTTGATGCTCCGGTATCTGGAGGTTTGTGTTAACGGTCCCGACAACCTCCAGCTCTCCCCACTAACCACAATGCAGGCGTAGCTGGTGCAAAAGCTGGTACCCTTTCCTTTCTCGTCGGAGGAACAGAAGAAACTTTTCTCCAAGCACAGCCGATTTTGGCACTGATGGGGAAGCGTATTATTCACTGCGGCTCCTCCGGTGCGGGCCTGGGAGCGAAAATTTGCAATAACCTTGTGCTAGGTGTGCAGCAGATCGTTGTCGGAGAGGCGATGCTCCTCGGGCAGAATTTAGGTTTGGACCCCGTAGTACTAGCTGGTGTAATCAACAGCTCGACAGGCGGATGTTGGGCATCTTCCGTCAACAATCCGGTCCCCTCTTCGCTTCCAGACAAGTCACCACCCTGTGAGAGGGACTACGAAGGTGGTTTCGCCACAGCTCTCATGCTAAAGGTATTTGTTCCCAATTGTACCTGAAGGTTGAGGGATTCATTCACGGCGGCAGGACATGGATCTCGCCACCAATATTGCCGGCACAAGCAAGAGTCCACTTCCCCTCGGTCAGGCGGCAAGGGACTTTTATGCCGAGGTGGTCACACGTCGGCCGGACCTCGCGAAGAAAGATTTTTCGTCTGTGTACAAACACCTCAAGGAAATCTGAGGGACGTGTGGTGGGAACTGAGGGTGACTGGAATGAGAAGTCTGGTCTCGCGACATGTGCAGTAATATTTGGGCCGAGAAGCGAGTGCTACTTTACCATGATTTGTTTCCTGTCATTGGAGATTGACACTGTTCTCTTGAGGAGGGCGCCTTTCGCACCGCCGGCATACGTCATCTAGTCTACATTTCTGTTGATTGTCATTCGTCGGACGGAAGTCTCTTTTCGTTCCTTACGGTATAATTTCACAAGCGGCGGGGTTCTGTGGCGGCGGCCTGAGAACAGTGGGATACTAGTAGTGCCTGATAGCGCTCAGATCTCAATCATCTTGCGACCTTGGTCTCGGTTCCCGAGGGGTGTGTACAAGGAAGGGAGATTAGCGGGTATTGATCTGCTTCCTGGGATGGTAATGTCACCAAGTGTGCAAGGTGTTCAGATTCAGTGTTTCCTCTGTGAGTGTTGGGGTCCGTTTTTACGGTGACCAAGTTGGTGCCTAAGAGCGCTTAGGCTTTAGGCCTTAGGCCCTATGCGATTGCTATGCGATGTACAATATTTTAATGCAAGCTGTTCATGTTCATTTTTCGATATTATTTGTGTTTGTGCAAGTGGGTCCCAAGCTTGTCTTCAATTACATAATGCTAAATTCTGCTTCTCGAGCTTTGGTTGCCTCCGCGACCTGCTGGGTATAAATTACTATAATCTTCTATCTGGCAACAAATCAGTTCGCACTTGTACAAAATATCCCCTCCATCCTTGTCCTGTCATTTACCACTCGTAGATCTAGCAGTGTGCGAGGTCAACAGTATTCATCATGCCAGGAGACGTCGAGAAACCCAACGTCATCATCTTTGGTGGGATCCTTTTCGTTGTCATCTCTGTCATTCCAATATTCAGACCGGAACCAAAATTTGATTCCATGTAGGGGGCCTCAACACCTGTTCTCGTGCACTCGCTGCCCTACTTGTCCCTCCTGAAGGACAGCGTCTTGTCTCGGTATGCTTCAATGTCACCAATTCATTTCCCACACTCTTCATCGCGCGATGTTTATTATAGCACCTGCGCATCGTCGATAAATTCTCTGTTTCCCCGCCCACGACGTGCGTGCACTGTTCCTGACTGTGAAATTATTTTTCTCAGCCGCTCTCCGCACAGTTACCTCGGGGCAGAGTTTCCAAAGGTTCTTGCCCAGCCAGATGTTGAATACCGCCAGGCCAACCTCACCATCCCATGTAAGTGACCAAGCATACATGAAGACGATCGATTGACCCCCGTTTAAGCTGCTGTCGCTTCCTCCTTTGATCCACCCGCTGGAAAGGCACCCTACTCCTATGTATTCGATCTCACCGGAGAACTGAACCACGACCGAGGAGAATTCGTATGTCGCACTTTTGATTGCCTGGGTCACATGTTCATCACATCCAATCACAGATCGCGATCAAGATGACATTTACTGTTTCTCGCACGATCGCTATGGAGGCAGCGAAGCGAAAAGTGAAGGCCTATGTACGATTACAACAACCAGTGTACGAATCGTCCGACAAAGGACCTCATGACGAGAAAGAGGACGTCAAGCCTATACGACCGCTCGATGTTTGGTGGCATGAGACGTTGCGTATGTTGTCCTCGATTGAAGGGTGAGTTGTCGTAAATCAATATCAATTCATGGGAATTAACTAAGGGCGGTGTCAGGCTGAATCTTGTCGTCCTGCGTTGTGGGTTCGTGTATGGCCCGTATGTAGAGTTTGGCCTTTGTAAGATATTTTTTGTTTCTTTTCGTCGGGATGATCTGACTTGGCATTCTAAAGATGCGCTGGTTATCACTGTAGCGTCAGTATATGGGTATATGAAGAAGCCGATGAAGACGATGTATGGTTACCATCGTCTCTAGTTGGTTTTGAACTAATATAGATTCGTAGATGGGGTCCAGGAAAGGAGCCTGTGCACACGGTACATATCCAAGACGTGGCAGGCGGATTATGGGCATGTGCAGAGTGGATGCAGGTTCATGGACGTCAACAAGCCAATTCTATCGCTGGAGAGAAGATCCCGTTCCACAATGACAAGAGCAAGGTGAAGGAGGTGGAAGGGACGTGTTCACCGGACGTGACGCCGATCGCTCCTATATTTAACCTGGTGGATGACTCGGACACGACATTGGCCAAGGGAGGTTCGATGATTACGGAGTACTTCGGGACGACGTTTGAGTTCTACTCAAATTTCGAGACGACTCTGGCAAAAGTACACACTTATTTGCTTTGTATTGATGGGATTTCTAACATTGATTGGCCATCAGCTTAAGCTAGATGATCTAGTGGAAGAAATCAACGAGCACCACGTGGGGACGTGGACACAGATGCTCCAAAACTCGAATACGCCGATCATGCACAGTGCACTAGACGCTTACATGGACAAGTATGCATTATCAAGACATAAACTGGCGTACAGCAACAACAAGATCAAGAATATTATTGGGTATCAGCTGAAGTATCCGTTGTTCAATCACGAGACGCTGAAAGAGGTCGTCGAGAAATGGAAAGACGAGGGGACATGGCCACGACTGGATGGCTATTGATATCCGCACATGTGAATCTATGGATATGTATTCGTGGAAGGGGGCTTGGTAACTATTGGTCTTGGTTTTTTCTTTCTTTGGATGCGCACCCAGTGCAGTGATGCGGTCCAGTTTTCTCTTGTTGCTACTGTTGCTTCTTGAACTAGTACTTATCGACTAATAGTGTTGTTTTAATCAGCTAATAACGATTTCTTACGCTTACGCCACCAATATGGGGTGCTCGCCAATGACGTGAGTGACACATTCTGATTCGTCTTCCATGTACTGCGACGGAGTACTGAGGCTCGTTAGCTGAGCCAATTGAGCTAGGCCTTGAAGGCTACTCCGAAGTATGACAGTACCCTTGAGGGCAACCGAATAGCCGTTGACATGATGAACGTTTTGGAACGAGCAGAAGTGCACCGTGACTGATGCGAATAGAGATTGATATCTAGAGTTTGGCATATCGCACGTACACTTTGCCTTTTGAGAGGCTACTGGCCCCATTTACTGGTACTTTATATCCATGTTGATTGGTGCCGGGTGCGAGTGACGGAAGACGAAACGTTAAGCCAGCGAGCTCCGAGTTGGTTCCCCCATTGGTCGATTGGTTGGCGCAACGGTTGGAGGTGGACTCGCGACATAAAAGACAATCGATTATCGATGTGACTCCGCAGCACGGAACTATATCAAAAATTAAATAAATCAAGGCACTGCCCGGTTAACTCTATATAGGTTCCGAACTGTAGTGATGTCATGTCCTTCTATGGTATCCCTATGTCCATAGAGGAGTTGCTGGCAGTGACTTAGCTACGTCCATTTTGGTCGTAAAATACAGTTATATCGTACTCGGTTCCGAAATTTTGCCTCCTCGATACTCGCTGAGTCTCGCTCACTGGCATCGTGAAACCCGAAGGTTACCCGGTGCCACGTACGTCGTACGGGCAGATAATTGGGCGCCAGGCTGACGTCTTTCACAGTGGAGTATAGCGCAATAGTGCATAAGCCTGCGCCCATCTGCCATCAAAAACGCTTTACGTCCGAATCAGACCGCCCTGGTGTTACGGGAATCTCCTTGAACAAACCATCGTAAGCAGACTTCGCATCCA
The DNA here is from genome assembly GCA_000827475.1 of Paxillus involutus ATCC 200175. Lineage (NCBI taxonomy): Eukaryota > Fungi > Basidiomycota > Agaricomycetes > Boletales > Paxillaceae > Paxillus > Paxillus involutus. The sequence continues at coordinate 467,169 of KN819331.1, forward strand.
GTAAAACCATTTCATGCCCACTCTTCCCCACCCTTCTTCCCCCATCCCAATGGCCACTCGTAGTTATCTTGACGACTCAGGTCGTGACCACCCTAGCACTAGTACTGAGGAGGAGCAGCGCCTCCTTGACCCCGACCCTCAACACATGGGGTCCGATGCAATCAAACCAGAAGAGCGCAAAGGTGATGCGTCTGCCAAGGTCATTGTACTGGTCTGTCTTACTCCCTCATCGTCCATTGTTCACGTCTGACCCTATCTCAGGCCTCAGTATTTGTACGATACATATTCATTACCCCCTGAACTCTATCTGATATCTGATAAATCGCTGTCTAGGTCTTCGTGCTGGTGACATGGGTCGTCGTCCTCAGTAACAACCCGACTGCCCTAGGATTGTTCGCATTCCACCCCCCTATCCAAACCTTGGCCATTGCTTCCTTTACCTGCGGTAAGCGTTCATCTTCACCCCCACCAAAGTCGTTC
>KN819331.1:470009-486431 GCA_000827475.1 Paxillus involutus ATCC 200175
TTTCTGAGAATGTCATTTCTGTCCTAGCAGGAATCTGACGAGATGTTTGCTGTATACGCTGTACTATGCTTGTAACATTAAGTCCATTCACACGAAATGCAATCTTGCTGTCATCGTTCAGGTTGATCGCTGCGGGAAGTGGAGACTACGAATATCAGTGTTCACAACACTGAATACCAGCGATCTCGTGAGATACCCCACTGATTTTCCGTGTTCAAGCTTTCTTCGATGCTCTTGTTCAGCGGTGACCATGATAACTCAATGACAACAATTCATTTTCAGGTTCACATCAACTACTATGATTATCTCGGACCAATTTCAAGGCACGATACACCAAAAACCATTACATTACTGCACAACTCTGGCCTGGTAGCTACAATATCGTGTACAACGACAATACATGAAACATCGTCCGTTCAAGAGGTTGTGATGTGGCAGTGCTGGGATTGAAGTGAGAATAATAGTATTATAATACTACTAGGTCCAGGCTAGCAGACTGACGCGATCTCCAGCAGTGGTGGAAAGGAGCCTTACTCTTCCCCAATCCCTATGGCCACTCGTAGTTATCTTGACGATCCAGACCATCTCAGCACTAGTACTGAAGAGGAGCAGCGCCGACTAGACCCCGACCCTCAACACAAACACACAGGGTCCAATGCAATCAAACCAGAAGCGCACAGAGGTGACGCGTCTGCCAAGGTCCTTGTACTGATCTGTCCCGTCCATTGTTCACGTCTAACTCTATTTTCGACCCTCAGTCTTTGTACGATACACATTCATTACACCCTGGAACTCTATCTGACATCTGACGAACTGCTATCCAGGTCCTGGTGCTAGTGACACGTGTCGTCGCCCCCAGTAACAACCCGGCTGCCCTAGGATGGTCCGCACTCCACCCCCCTATCCAAACCTTGGCCATCGCTTCCTTTACCTACGGTAAGCGCTCATCTTCACCTCCACCAATTAATGTCGTTCGTCCTCACCGTCGTCCGCAAGGCATTTTGACCCTTCAACCTGCATCACAGCCCCACACTGAGGCCGCTGGTCTTCGGAGGCACCAGATTGCCATGATCGGTGTCGGCTACCCACTGTTCCTAGGGGGGCCGTTGATAATGACGGTGCACGTCAGACACAGCCCCAGCTCCTCCCACTCTGCCAGGTTAAGCTTGGCACGGTGTACGTGCTCAGCGTCCAAATCCAACGCTTGCTCCTCACCCAAAATCCCTGCTAGATATTTGGAATGATCTCATTTGTATGGCTATTCATCCAAGTCCTGCTTGGCGCCAGGAGTGTCCGGTTCGGAGGCACCCCATTCGATGATGGTATGAAAGCCAACTTGTGAGGTACCATCGGTAAATCTATGCTTTCACTTCATCATATCGAAGCTCAAGCGTTTACTGCTTCCCTAGCTGGCGCATGGTCCACATTTGTTGTTTCCAACACTAATCTCGTCGTGAGGCTGTTAACCTATGTTATCGCGCCGATTGTCATCGTAGTTGGGGGTTACTCTCGCGTTCGGTGAGTGATTTGAATCATCAGTAAATACTGCTATCTTTGCCGACCACGTGTGACAGGCCAGCGAAGATGCATCGATGAAGTCTTTCTGATAATGTCACTTGTGCTCTCACAGGAATCCAATAGGATGTCTGGTGTAATACCCTGCAATATGCTTGTAACATTGTCCATTCACACGAAACGCAATTGTGCTGTGCTCGTTCAGGCTGATACTGTAAGCTTCGGTTCTGCTGCAGGCACAGGTTGAGGCGCAGGAACCACCTCTGCCAAGAATCCTGGTAAGAACCGCTCCAACCTCGCCTGCGTTGCAGTCCACAGAGTGCGCTGCTGTTCGTCACGATCGTCTTCGGTACCAGGTGGCGGGACGAGGATACTTGCCGCATTCATCACCAGGACCACATTCTTGAGCGACTCAGACACCGCTTCGTACTGTAACATGCGATCAATGCCAACACCATTTGAAAAGACGCTTGTCACATACCAGCTGTTCGCTCTTTTCTGCACTGATCAAACGATCCAGCAGGTCCAGAATTTCGATCCACAAAATCCTAATGTCGGCCTTTCGGTGGCTTTCCCGCACTTCGAAATGCATGAATGCCTTGCACAACAATGCGGAAGCCCGGAGTCGAGTTTCCGACATGCCTTGAGGATCCAGCATGTATACCTGGGGCCTCAATAGTTCGTCCAGGATGGGGAAAATCACGCCATTGAACATCTCTTCCACTTGGGTACTATCGGCCTCGTCGTAAACGAGCTGAGGACCGAGTAAAAGCCGCTGTAATTGACTGATGGCAGTGTTCCGGACGAGTCTTGAAGGGTTTGTCGACTGATTTCCCAAAGACGAGACCAATGGAAGACTATACTGCCGCCAAACTGTATTGAAAACGTTAGCCTGAGCACTCTACGTTTTCAAAATCAGGTAGCTGATCACCTTGCGCCGGTTGCAGCTTGGCAGACTCTGCCAAAGGCACGATAAATTTCTTGAGGTCGAAGAGAAGGTCAATTGCTTTGCGTCCGCGATCGATGGGGGGCGATCTGTGACAATGGAATGAGAAGGAGAGGAGCTGTCACGGACAAGTCACCTACCCCGTGGAAGGCTGTTGTTGTGTCCGACGAGCCTTTGGTGGCGGCTGCATTTGTATTGAGGCAGCCGCAGCACTTGCAAAGTCATCCAGGATGGACAACAAGCCGATGTAGTTGTCTGCGGTTACCCGTTGTGCCTGCCCTTCTGAAACGAGGCTGGTGACAAGGCTGAACGTGGATCGGGCCGCTTCAGGGTGAGAGATCGTTGACCGGAGCGCTGCAAAGATCAAGTTCCATTCCGTCTGTGTGCTGGAGGAGATCGTCAATGGCGTTTGTTCGTGGCAACGACATGAAAACCCACCTAACGATGGCGTTTTGCTGCAAAATCAAGCTCACGCCTGCAACAACATGCTCCGCGACTGAGTTTGCAACGGAAGGCGGCAGGTTGGCGATCAGATCAAGTGATATATATAGTTGATCACGGAGAGCGTCCTTTGTTGCGAACTTGTTCAGAGTCGAACACAGTTCGTACTTTGGGTTACTCACCTTCTGAGCCAGGATCAAGGCAAGGCGGAATAACGCGACCACAGCTCTCTCAATGAGAAGCACACTATAATGGGTCGAGGCAGATAAAAGTGCAGATAGATGCTCGAATATCACGGGCCTAGAAACGAATTAGCACGGATATGGGTAGGGGCTACTGCAGACCTACCAAAGATTCTCGATACACTGAGGGGTCTGGCACGCAATGCTGACCATCATCTCCAGCAGGAAGACGGCAGCAGGGTCGTAAGGCAGCATATAGCTCCCGTTTTCCTGGGATGCTCCACTGTATGGGCTGGCGACATCGTCAGATTCCTGTTTTAGCCTTGCGATGGTCCTCTCGTGTGCAAGAGCTTCGAGCGCTCTGATGGCGGCAACCAAGGCCTCCGAGTCCAATCGCCTAGACAACAGTCAAAAGCTGGACTCGTCATGCACAGCATATCCTTACATGATCTGCGCATAAAGTTCATCTAGGCGACACGATGTGATGCAGTCTATTGTGCAAAGCGTGTTTTCAACCTCTGGGTCGGTCGCTTCAGGTACCAGGTTATCCGAGCTTGCACCATAAGGAGTCATGAGATATGATGACAATGCCGATAGCAGGCCGCCATCGCTCCTGGGTGCTGGTCGTGAAGGTTGAGTTCCTCGCAAAGGTATCATTGTAACACCTCCAAGGAAGTCCTCCATTTGCAGCATTCTGGTCGGCAGCAGAGAATGCATGAACAAATTTTCGAACATCTCGAAGATCTACGAGGGGGTTAATTTCCAAAGTGGTTGTGACGAGCGCGGACTGCCTTACTTGGGTCCAACCTTCACGAAGTGCATTGCCATTACCGTTGACGATATTGAACAAGACCACCGCAGCCAACTGTCCTTTGAAGTTCGTACCGAACTTGACAGATAGTGAGGAGACGGTTACGGATTGCCCTTCAACCTCGACAACTGGATAGTTAGGGACGTGAGCTGAAAGGTTTTCTGACAACAAGCTGGTGGCTTGGGAAAGTGAAACCACCACGAAGTCGAAGACATCAGGCAGATTGAAGTGCCCTGCTAATGTAGCACACTGGCGGAAACCAGAAATTGCTCGCTGGATCACATAGTCATCATCGAACGTGATAAAGGCGTGTGCGATGGCGGATATGACTGGCTTCCATATAGTCTTGAACATGTCAAGATCAAACAGAGCTGAGTTGCACATCATAAAGCGTCCTACGATGCTGTCTTAGTAGTGGGTCGTTTTGCAATGTGGATTTAGACACAAACCTGATAGGCGTGAGCGAGCGAGTAGTTCCTTCCATGCATATTCAAAGCCAAGTTGGCCTGTGTGCTCCTCCGGCATTACGATTTCATGTTTGCGTATCGAGTCGTAAATGTTTTGCTGAAAATTTAAAATTCAGCAGATAGAAACGGAAACCGGGATAGCTCGTACCAGGAACTCGGGTGAAAAATCATCGCCACCGTTCTGGCCTCTCAGATTCCGCCGGTAATCTTCTATCGTCATTCGTTTCTAATTTGCTATTAGGAAGCCGATAAAAGTCAAGGGCATCCCTACTCACACGAATTTGCGGGTTGTGTTGATCGGTGTTGAGCATGATGATAGAGAATGCTAGCACATAGACAGCATCTTGCGTCTTTATTTCGGCTGGAAGCGATCAACGAGTGTCAGCGATCAAGTGACACTGAAGTTAAGAACACTTGCCAGGCTTTGAAGCAAAGTATACCGACGCGAATGTCTCCGCCATACGATCTATTTGTTGAGCCTCACCAGGAAGCCTGAGCGTCTCAAGCATCTCCCGCATGGCATCCACCACTGGCCTCTGTCGATATGGTGTGAATCAATAATAGTCCTAGCGACAGAGACAAAGCAGCCCACATCTTTAAAATCAAACAGGTCCATGAATTCCTTCAGTAGATCTAAATTCTCCGGTTTCGAGAGATAGTCCCCAAGTAGTCGTTTCTCCAAGCGCGTGCAGCTCTTGAGGAATATAGCCAAACTCCTCGCCCGTGACACTTCTGGAGATAGGTCCGAGTATATGAGTTTGTTCTCCTCAAGAAACGCAAGTCCGAGTTTGGGCTTAGAGTTGAATCGAGCTGCCCCCGCCAACACAAGTTTCTTACGAGACTTGCTTCGCATAAGTTGCTCCGGCGACACGAAATTCTGTGGGACAACTTTACAACATTGTCCAATGAACAAACAGAAGGACGTACTGGATCCCAGGCTGCACTTTCCTGAACATCACGCGCGTTTTAGTACGTGTCATAAAGAAACGCGTAAGAGACACACACCCCTTCGGCTCGTGCAGCCATATCGTTCACGAAGGCCAGCAACATATCCAAACAAAGGTATTGTGAATGCAGCTGCTGTGCATCAGAGGCGGACGAATATTCCCATGGGTACACACCCTACCAAAGAGAATGAAACTACAGTCAAGCGTGACATGTGGCAGACTGACCGTCGTCAAGAATTCTATGAGACGCTCGAAGAGATTCTCGCAATTGATGTCACAATCATAGTTCGTGTAAAGATCAACCATGAAACTCGGATGTCGGGATATTTGACTCAATGTCTCCAACATCAAGTCACGGGTATCGCCGCGCGCTGGCTGCACAGGAGGGCGGGAAGGTACCGGACTGCCTTTCTCCAACTCCAATTCGGTATCAACTGGTCCAAGGGCGGGGGTTGACGAAGCAGATGTCCCAGGACGCGGGGAATTTGTCTGATTCCTCTTTGTCATGCTGGGTTTAAGAAGAGGAGGGGCTGCCAGGCGATCGATACTGAAAGCAAGATAAAGTTCCTGCTGCAACTTAAGGTGTGGCCGCATCGTCTCGAACAACGAGGAGATGGTTCGCAGAGCAGCTTGCAAGACAGAATGATTGTCTGATCGCGCAAGCTGGAAGAGGTATTTACAGCCGTGATCAACAATCAAGACCGCAAGCGAAGGATAATCACCGATCCTGGTCCCGCAGGTCTCAATTGTAGCATTTAAGATACCGAGCGCACTCAACCGCGTTGAATCTGTGTGGACTTGGTCATTGGGATCCAAGATATTGACAAGCACACGAAGCAGTTCTAAGAGGGCGGGAAGGCCGTCTATCAAAATAGCATATGAGAACAGTCAGAGAGATTCACAACAGAACCCACAAGGTCTCGGTGCAACGACAGGCAGAATGCAGTCCTCAGCCACAGCTTTGTCCTGAGTGGAAGTAGTGACCGGATCGGCGGGAATGGAATTCTGGGGCACAGTACTTTGCGACTTCGACTCCTCTGTCTGTATATCTGCAGAAACTTCGGCATCCGGGGTAGGGGATTCGTTTGGCGAGGTCATGCTAGTCGAGACGGACATGCTGAGTTCGCCGTGCTGGGGCACCTCTTCATTGGCTCGAAGTTTTGCTTCCTCCTCGGTGGGATCGAAATCATAGAGGCATCTGAATATTTTTCGAACGATTGAGATCATTGTCGCCTCGGCTGACCGCCGCAGAACCTCTTTCCTCTGCAAATCAGTGGATCGTATAAACATGGAAAAGGATGTTACAAACCGCTTAATCTCATCTGACAGCACGTAGTGAGCACAGTTTCTAGCATCTCACAGATCTCGACGTCGCCGAGAAATTCCCCCACGCTGCTGTCAACCATGCAGTCGTGGATTACTGCCATAATTTTGAGCAGAACGACTTCGTCCCCTGAAGAGTCGCTGGCTTCGAATTTACACTGTGAAACCGTGGCGCTCAGTTCAACCAAGGCGGTTTCCAGGTTGAGTGAGTTGGCCGAAATTAATCCACATAAGAAGAAACTGTGAAGAGCGGAGAGAGCGGTGGATGTAATGGGACCCGTAGAGAGTGGTGATCGAATGAGGGCAAAGAAGGGACCAAGAAGCACAGATAGAGATGTATCCTGGACGTCTAGGGCATCATTAGCCACGGATTACGACTGCAACTGAGACCAACCTTCTACGCCCCGTATGATACGCTTGAGTTCCTGGAAGCCAACCATGAGATCTGCCTCATGCGACAACTTCCCGGAACGTTGATTCCTCTCTCCGGAACTTCCTCTCCGAAGGCCAAGGTCCCTGGCCAACGCAGAATCTCGAGCATTCAGCGTATGAGCTGCTGATGCCCATCGCGAGTTCTTTCGCATGGCTGACGTTACGGAAAGTATCTCAGAAAGCAGAACATGCTTCTGGGCTATCCGTGGGGTTGAGTTGGTGGGATGCATAACTGGCGCGGGCAGTCAATCACGAACTTGCGAGCACCTCTTTATGATACCCAGTAGTAAGGCTCGCGAGTGTACGTGTCTCGTTTGTTTATTTCAAAAGCCTTTGCCAAACAACCGTTACCAAATCTAGATCTGTCCAAGGTCCCGAACTTGAAAGCTTGAACCCCAACGTTCAACGACCGTCTCGGGCCTGTACATCTTCCTATAAGTCCGTACCCTACCTAGGGGAGTCGGACTACGCTCAGGTTAACTCTTGTAGCATCTGTTCGTTGCTACTCGCGATGCGCCTAACACCAATGGAAGGCATCTTATAGTTACAATGCTCGTCAAGTATGTATTTTGATGGGACAGATACAACAAAACATTTACTGCCCGGAAGGTTGCCCGGCCCTCGCCGCCATCGCGGCCTGCCCAGCTGCCGTTGCAGCTAATCGAGAACGCTTCCGCTCCGCCTCTTCAGTTCTATTAACATAGTGTTAAAAGCAGGTTGTAAGGCAACGTACCGGCTTCCTTCTCTCGCTCAATCTCACTGACGATTGCCTCAATTTCCGAGAGCTCCAGATTCTATAATTTTCAGTTTGCGATAATTCTCTCCAGGCCAGTGAAATATGAACTCACGGTAACTTTGCCGTAGCTTTCCATCACACTGATTTCAATGTTCTTGGCGCCAGTCTGCACGACCTCGAGAAGGCTCTTGATGGTGAGCTTGATGCTCTCTTCACGTGTCATATCATCTTTATGATTCTTCTCCAGGAACTCACGAACTGTTTTAGATGACCGACCGATCGCGTTCGCCTGCAAAGGTATCGTAAAGGACGGCTCATAGAGAACACGAAGAACATTATTGAACTATTGACCTTCCACGCGCTATAGATGCCACTGGGTTCTGTCTGATAGAGTCTTGGTCTGATGTCGTGGGGGTCGAAGCCGACAATTAGCGTTGAGATACCGAAGGGTCGGACACCACCCGATTGTGTGTATTTCTAGTAGAAAACACGATTTTGAGAGTCTAGCAATACCTGTAAACTTCGTACTGACCTGTTGGATCCCAGCGACATGTCTTGTGATATATTCCACTGTCACTGGATCTTCCACCGTCAGACGATGACTTTGACATTCTATCCGTGCTTTATCAATTAGGACACGCCCGTCGGCGGTCAGACCTTTGGAAGAGGTGGTGAGGGCAGGGCAATGGATACGAACGAGGCAGTCATACCAGCAAACGCCAAACAGATGTGATCGTCAAGCATCACGACCTTGCGAACTGTTCGAGGATCCTGCAACTGCAGGACCGATTTCTTCTCGACACCAAGTACAACAACATCCTTGCCTCGCACTCCGACCTAGGTATAGTTCAGATATTATCTGGTAGAAGTGAGTGAGAGACCAATTACCGCACATGTTCCCTTCCTAACAGCTTCCAGCGCATACTCGACCTACAGATGAGTCCTGTGAGATTGAGGATTAGTATGACGCGTCTGGAAGATACAGTACCTGGAATAGGTGACCGTCGGGTGAAAAGACGGTCAGCGCTGTGGGACTGAGATCAGTGCTTGATATCGAGCAGATGCATAATAATCACCGCGATCATAAGACCTGGACATGATTCGACGTTTGTTGAGAAGAACAGAAGATTATAGTCGTAGTCCGTGAATGCCTGTTCCTATGGCTGGACGCGTATGCTGCTTACATAATGGGACCATTTCCACTGCCACTGCCACCGACGCGTGAGCTGGTCACGCGGTCACGAGTCAGCACTTCAGTTCTCCCTGCCATATTATTTCGTTCATTCCACCCCAGCCTGAGTGATTCGACGATTTCAAACGTTCATGGAGGACGAGGTTGAAATCATACACGATATATGTACAAACGCATCGTGAGTTATCCTTGCCTCTGGTCCTCTAACCTAACCTCCCGACTATGCCAAGGCGTGCTGGCAACAACGATATCTGCCAACTCTGCAGCCAGAATCTAGACGGTCTGAGCGCTGGTGGACGAGAAGTTCACTATGAACGCCACAAGCCTGGCCATTCGACATGTGCGCCTTTGAGCTCCTTTGTCTCTGCACAAGGCATAACTCGTCTGTCTTTACAGACTCTCTGCCTAAAGTCAAAAGATTGAAACCTGCCTCAGCCAAAAATCTTCGGAAGACCTTACCGATGAAGTCTGATAAGAATACAGAGGACGTGTTTTGGCACGCAACGCAGTTGAAAGCACCACCAGCGAATTATACCCCTGGTAAGGTGTCTTGTGGTTAAGTTACCTATTAGCCCCTGAAGAAGTGACACATGTTAGGATTGCTTACGATCTTGAAAGATGCACTGAAGAAATCCCATGCAGCAGGTGTCACGCAACGCGCCGTCTTGTGTTACGAGCGGACGCCGCATATCTATCGCGAATTTTTTGATGCTAGCTGGGGTTGTGGGCACGTGAACTTCTTGACTTGGGAAATCACCAACGTCGTGCTGATCATCTAGCGCTCAGATATCGCAACTTTTTGATGGCATGTGCCGCCCTCATGGATCAGCAAATCGAATCTTTATACTTTCCCTTGCTTGAAGACCCACTACCTCCTGGAGTCCGCAACTTACAACGCTGGATAGAAACTGCCTGGAAGCAAGGTAAGTAGCATCAACCTGGCGTTATTTATTTCTTACACGCTGACCTATTTATAGGCTATGACGACATTGGCGCCAAGGAGCTCAATCATAAACTGGTAGGCACCAAGAAGTTTATAGGCACTGGAGGTAATGTCAATAAATTGAAAACGGACGTTGTCTCGCTAATAGAACCTGTCAGAGCTCTATGTTGCGTTTACCTCTCGCAGGATTCCGTAAGGTCGACTGTCCTTGACGTTGACCTCAGTAACAAATCGAATACTTTTAGCTGTGTGCTCGTGGACTTCAGCCTCGGGAACTCGCGCAAAGGTTCGTTGATACATTTCGTACCCGAACATTCCGCTCAATTTAACCTCGCAGGATTTGCTGAGCTGACGGACTGGGTTGTTGATTACTTCTCCGACTCCCTCAAGAGGCAGGGAAACGTCAATGATGTTCTCCGTCACGCGTCACCTGTTGTGGCCACTAATAAAATGCCAGTCATAATGCAATACGAAGGTCATTCAGTAACCATCGTGGGATACGAGCTTGCGAAGAACGGTGTTGTCAACCTGCTTGTGTTTGATCCTTCAAGGTACTCTTTGTGATCAATTTGTACATCTCTCGAACGTTGTAAACTGTTGTTATTGACCAGGAAACTCGACAAAAGCCTTCGCCGAGCCGCCCTGGAAGGACCAAGTAATGTAACATGGACAGCCTCATCGTCGCCTCTACCAGAGATGCTGCGTTCACAAGCCCGCAGCCTCCTTGGGAAAAGCAGACGCCGTGAACCATCCGCGCCATCTGTCTCTAAGCGGCCACGTCTGAACGAAGATCTTGACGATGACGTAGTCATCATAACAGACACAGACAACGAGCAGACAAAGGGTGCCGGGAAATCCGCGACTGCTACATATACTCTGTGTCCAAATACGGTTGTCAAGGAATTCAGGGCGAAGCTCCCGAAGCTTCAGTCAGTCCACATTCATCTGCATGAGAGGCAATCGAACCTGATCGAAATACATTTCCAGAAAGAAGGAAGAATTCCAACTTCTTTTTTTTACCATGGGCAACCCTCTGTCGCCACAAGAGCAAGCCAACCGCAAAGTCGTCCCTAGCGTCGTGGGGTGTTGAGGCCTAGGGAACACACTTGCCTATACCTCATGGGACATTTTCACAATCAGTATACATCGATCATGCACATGGATCACCCCATCTAATCTCTCCTTGGATAGTAACACTGTAACATAACATATATAGCATGGATTCACGATCTCACGCAGTAGCTGCCACGTTGTGGGATGCTGGTGTCACATCGACTGAGAGCCGGAATCTCCTGAAGGCGGAGGTAAATACAGTGCAGTGACCGCAGACCTCACAGCCCTGTCCCAAGCTTCATTCACGCGGTACCCCCCTGCCCTCATAATCCCTTCTCGGTCTTGTCTTACCGCTTCGCTGTACATGTCGTCGTAGTCGTCCCGAAGGGTATACATATCTTCGTACGCATACCAGTTGTCCTGTAGGGGAATGTGAGGCACGTCGGGAACTGTAGTACTCTGCGCCGCCCGCGACCGCAAGAGTTGCGCACTGCTCTTGGCCATCGTGGTAGCAGCAGAACGAGCAGATAACCTCTTGTTAGCCTCGACACGGGATTTTGCTATGACTTTCGCGGCATCTTTGGTGCTGGTCTCGAGGCGATCGATGATTTCTCTCCGGTCTTTCTCCTTCTCCTCGCGTTCTAGCTCTGCTTCCTTGCGGGCTTCCATTGCACGTTGTTCCCGATCTAACCGGTCCTGCTCCTCCTGCTCTCTAAGAGCTTGTGCGGACTGCTCCTCGCGTCGTAGGTTGAGTTCGATTAGGTGAGCGTTCTCTCTGCGGTATTTCTCTATCTTCGCCTCAGTCTCGGGGACATCGATTTCGTTGATAAGATTGAAGGCTGAGTTGGATATTTGACTTCAGATATGCTGGGAAGTATGTGCATGGCCTTACTGATATCCTCAACTTCTTCGAGATAATCGTTGTACGAACGAAGGTCGAGGAAGTCGTCCCGGCGCTTGTTGAACCTACCGAAGATGTTGTCACCAAAATTGAAACAAACGAACAACGAACATACTCTTTCGCTATGCGCCTGCGTACCGCGACTTCCTTCTCCACTGTGAGGTCCTCAAAAGTTTGCGGGGTAAATGCTAGTTTTCTAAGGACTTTCTGACATATCGGGCACGGAGCTGGTCCGAGTGTGAACAGTCGGTCGATGCATGACTCACACCTGAGTGCATGATGGTCGTCAGGTTGTGGTGACGGACGTCTACGGGTGGATGTACATTTTGTGATAACACGAGCTTACAAGCAAGCGAAGTTTCGGGTTGAGATATCTGTCAGACTTGCAGACCGGACATTGATCGTCCATAGACTGTCGCCATGCAACTCAGCAAACCTATCAGCATGCGCGCCACCTACACTTACATAAAACTCTGAAGTTCTACCGGATGGATCCTTGACCCCACCGCCGAAGATTGTCGAAGACGTGCTCTGGATCTGAGGAGTGCTGGATCGGGTTGTGTTAGAGCTTGTTGAAACGATGCCTCCCTTGCGCACGGTCGTGCCTTTGAGCCATCCTCCACTTGCGCGGATGGACATGATACTCTAGAGAAATAGTAAGTGGCTGAAAGGGAAAATAGTTTTTGAAACGAATTTACCCAGAGCCCCCCTCACTTCGAAATCGGTTAACTTCAGAACGCCGGGTTTTTCCACGTGAACCTGTTCGTCTTCGAGTAAACGTGCGGGCCGACGAGGGGGAGTGAGTGGGGGGTGTCCCTGAGGAGTAAGGGTTTGCCAAGGAGACTGAGCCACCTGTGATGAAGGTGGTTTTTGTATTTCTTGGCTTGGCAATTCCCCAGGTTGCAATTCCTGGTCCACAGCCATCGTGCCAGCGGTACCTGCACCGTCGTCGCTATGACCGGGGGATATGGGAGGCGTCATGGGCCCCTCGTAAGACTGCCTGTGGTATGATGCAGCATAGGATCCACTAAGGGTCAATATCGATGAAGTCGACTGGGGTGTTGGCGCGTGGAGATGATCCATGTTGTTGCGATGTGGGGTGGGTGCAACAATTGAATATGTAAGATGTTCCGAGTGGTGTGGGAAAGGGGATCAGCGGACCAGAGACAGCGAAGAATGAAAGGGCGGTTCAGAGTTTGTCGGAAAAGATTGGATGGGTATTAAGGCCAAGGCCCGAGGACTACTGGGCAGATATATCTAAATGACCTGGGATGAGTGTTTGATGCCATCACTTCACCAACAAAGATATCACGTACAGAGATGATGACCTGGAGATATGTACCTAGAGGCCGTCGGGAGGAGGGGGAGCTCGGAGAGATGGAGTGTTCTAAGTACAAACTCCAGACTGACGAGTATCGACACCAAACGAACGACTAGTAGTATTATACTACTAGTAAGTACGCTGCAAGTACTAGCGGTTGCCTCGGAAGCTGGGAATACCACTGGAATACCAGGTAACCACTTGCCAAGCACGTGTCCATGTCAACCATGTCATGCTTGACGTTATGTAAGGCGTCGCCTCCGCGCACTTCGAACGCTCTCAAGTGTCTCACTGGCAAGCGCTCAAACGTTCACCCTCCGTCAAATTGCACCGGGACGTTTGGACGGGTTCTCCTGGTTCGTCTCAGGATAGCTACGTCTGGATCCCAAAGCATCTTTGCCATGAAAGTCCTCCGTAAAGTGGAAGTAGTTCGCCTCCGCCAGGTTGAACACGTCAATGCTGAACGCTACATCCTTTCGCGAGTCCGGCATCCGTTTGTTGTGGATCTCTTCGCGACTTTCCAGGACAGCTTGAACATTTACATGCTCATGTCTTTTGTTCCCGGTGGTGAACTCTTCACTCACCTTCGAAGGGCCCAGAAGTTCACCCCTGACGTTACCCGTTTCTATTTGGCCAACATCATCCTTGCCTTAAAGTATCTGCATTCTTTCAACATCATATACCGTGACCTGAAGCCCGAAAACCTCCTTCTGGACTCACGAGGTTACCTTCGTTTAACGGACTTTGGATTTGCCAAGATAGTTGATGACCGCACATGGACGCTGTGTGGCACGCCTGAATACCTCGCACCGGAGATCATACAATCTGAGGGCCATGGTAAAGCTGCAGATTGGTGGGCTTGCGGGATCCTCTGTTACGAAATGCTTGTTGGGTACCCTCCGTTCTTTCACGAAACAGCATACGGCATATACGAGAAAATTCTGCGCGGACAAATACAGTGGCCCCGGACAATGGATAGGCTCTCCAAAGAGCTCATCATGGAGTTCCTGAAGCCAGATCGTACCAAGCGCCTTGGAAATATGATTGGTGGTCCACAAGACATCCTCGATCATCCATGGTTCCGTGGTGTTGACTGGGATGCCTTGGAACGATGTGAAATCAAGGTAGGAATTTGCACGTAGCCTTCTGAGTTGACCAATGAACTTCCCGTACCAGGCTCCAATCATTCCTCACACCACGTCGCTCGACGACATGCGTCATTTCCTCCATCTTCCACTCCCATCACTGGACGATATGCCGGGCCTTGCCATGGAAGAAAGCCCTCCACCTCTTCATCAAAGATTTGAACCAACTACATATCAATTTTTCGAATTCTAATTCCTTCCATTTCCCTATGTTGTCTTCTTACGGACCCAGGGCTAACTTATATTATATCATTTTCTTCGTTCCGTTACCCACCCTTCTTTGCGCGAATGTCTTGAAGCCGCATACCCTTCTTCTTGTTTTTGTGTCTTCGTTCTGCCCAGATAGTAGTAGAACTCCCTCTCAGTGTAGCTTGATCTTCCGTATGCTGTATCTTCCATTTCGTGACTCTGGGATCTAGTGGCTCGGTCTCGTGTTCCCAGGGTGGCCAACCAGCCCTTGGCATGTCACCTTTGTAATCCATGTTGTTTTATCCTCTTCTTTGAGCTTTGACCGCAAGGTTTGCAAACAGTTCCAATCGCCATACACTGATCAAGCTTTCGAGGGCCAAGGGAACATGGCACTCCTCGTTTAGGTTGTGGTGTTTACTACTATTAGATTCTAAAGCTGTCGGACAATAGCGCCAAACACCATGGTGATCGCAAGGGTCCGGAAAAGGCAATCGATACTGAATTTCTCCGTCGTACTAGATTCCGGTCTGCCGATGGCTCGCAGGCGAAAGAATCGGACGCATCTCAAGGGGGCAAGCGCCAACGTCCAGACAAAGGAAAATGCTCCCAAGTCGTTCATCATCAAGCACGGCCAGGTTGGTTCTTCACTGGCTCAGCTAGTTCGTGATCTACGAAAAGTCATGGAGCCCAATACTGCGACTAGGCTGAAGGTTCGTGCTGTTCCACATATTTTATGGGTATCAAACTTACAGTATTTACGCCCCCAGGAACGCAAACGAAACAAACTAAAAGATTTCCTCACGATGGCACCAGCACTCCAAGTGTCTCATCTTATGGCACTTACGCTCACCGACGTAGCTCCATCACTGCGTATCATTCGTCTACCCACTGGGCCAACGTTTACCTTCCGGATTGAGCGATATAGTCTGATGAAAGACTTGCTAAAAACTTCCCGGTCAGCACGAAGTAGAGGCATGGAATATCTCACGTCGCCCTTGGTTTGTCCCAAAAATCGCTGGTTGATCACTGCTGACTGTGGTTCCGTAGCTTGTACTCGCTTCGTTTCCTCCACCCTCTCCAACTACTCCCCCACATTTACCGCTTCTCATGAAGGTCTTCCAATCGATGTTCCCTCCGCTCTCACCGCATGCCATGTCTCTTTCAGGAGCACGTCGCATTGTCCTTGTAGCCTACAACGCTGAACAGGGAACTGTCGACTTCCGACACTACGTAATAACGGTTAAACCGTACGGTATCTCTAGGCGCGTCCGACGCGTCCTTGAGGGCGCTAAAAAATCCACGAGCACTTCCACGAGCGGGGTTGTAGATCTCGGGAATGAAAAGGATGTCGCGGATTTCTTGCTCAGAAAAAGAGGAGAACCGGGACCTGACAGTGAAGCGGGATACGAGTCGGCCGCGTCTTCTGCCTCAAGTATTGCAGGAGACGACGCTGACGCAATCTCATTGGCAGACGACTATGTGGGGAGAAACAACAAGAAGGGGCAGAAAAAAGCTGTCAAGTTGGATGAGATTGGTCCTCGGATGGAGCTCAGACTAATCAAAATAACGGAAGGAGTCCCTGGCAAGGATGGTGCAGTCATGTATCACGAGTTCGGTGAGTATAGTCTCAGCCGTTCTTGCATCAATTCTTAACACTCCTTGTAGTCAAAAAGTCAAAAGCGGAAGCTGCTGTGCTCAAAGCATCGCATGCGGCGAAGGAGAAGTTGAGGAAACAGCGAAGAGAGGAGCAGGAAGAAAACGTGGAACGAAAAAAAGAGGCAAAGCGAAAGGGATCCACAGTGTTGTCTGAGAAGTATCCCGACGGTGTGGCGGACGATAGTGACAGCGAGGGTGAAGGAGAGCAGGAAGACGATGGGT
>KN819331.1:496050-519849 GCA_000827475.1 Paxillus involutus ATCC 200175
TACATTCCACCGGAAGCTGAGAACGCTACTCCAAGAACTAACGTGCAATATCACAGACATGGGACGATATTGTTCTTCTGGACGGTTTGAAAGCTGCACGTACGTTGGTAGATACAAGGACAGAGCTAGAGTGTGTACAGTCCACATATCAACACCCAGTTTCAATCTCAGTGGTATCTTCTTCTCAGCAACATGCTTTCTCTGCTCCCCCCAGATAGCCAGCCACGCACCGAAATCGTTGGTCCCAAGCTCGCTATCATGGACAAAAGCATAGCCCAGCTTGATACGGTTGCTGCTAAACTTGTAAGATTCCACTGGCACACTGCAAGAGTGTTGACATCGTGACGCTCCTCTCAGCAAAAACAACTCCGGCGTATGAGTGCGGTGGTGGATAATCTCGAAGCATTATATCATGAGGCTCAGAAGACAAAAGGCGCCAGGTGGTGTCAAGAAGAAGCGCTCTGGGTTTCATGGCCTCTCGAGAAATTCGGTATGGTATTGCGCTGCATAAATGCTTCCTTTAAGTTGCTCACCTCCAGTAGTCACATCTCTGGCAAACATCACAACACCGTATCATCGGTCTCTCAGTCTAATCACAGACATCATAGATAGGCTCCGGAGTCACTCCATCACATTCGAAGCGTCCAAAGATGTCATTTCGCAGTGGATCGAGCAACCATATCTTGAAGAAGATGGATGGGACGCCAAGTGGGAAGATCTCTGTGCAGTAGAGATAGAAAGATGGGATGCAAAGTAACACGAACAAAAGGAAATTATGCGTACGATGACAACAAGAAACCTACAGCTCTTCGTCTGATATATGGATTTCGTCAGCATTGGTCTCCTGCTGTGTGGGTCCTGCCTCTGTGCCTTCCGGTCTAGGAAGCGCGGTTCTTTTGGCAGCGACGAATGCGGGGCCCTTGGCTCCGCTCGCCTGCTCAGCGGCAGCCATGGGGTCGTTTGGTGGAGGGGTGGGCTCCGCGGACGCTCCGTTGCCCCGCTTGGTGGACAAGGTCTGCGCGGCGAGGTACGATGCTTCCGTGTTGAACTGAGCCTGGACACTCCGCTTGATCCGTAGCATCTCTCGGAACGTGTCTTCAGAGCCAGTTTCGATCTCGAAGCTATTCCACTCTGCCCAAAATTTGGGGTTGACACGTGGGTCGCAGAATTGTGAGGCATGAGCGTAGATGGCACGCGCACGGTCGATTTCTCCTAGCTTGCGCTCAAGAGCTGCGAAACGCAGACACATCTCAGCGGTTTGCTTGTCGGGTAGGACCTCGAGAGCCCGTTCATATATTGGCCGGGTGGCTGGCAGGCCATAGTTGGCGGTAGCTTTTGCAATGTAGACAGTAAACATCTATTTTGTTACCGTTCTCGTCAGCAACCGTTCGCGACCGGAAGAAGGTCGTGCGTACTTCGAACTTGTCTTGATCAGCAACTGTTTGTGTGGCTCGCTCGTAGATCAACATGGCACGTTTCGCCAGACCATGATCTTCCTCGAGCTTGCCGTACATGAGGAACAGCGGCTTGCAGGATGTCGGTGGACATTTCTCAAGCGCTTGCTCGAAGAGATCTCGTGCTCGCTCAAGCTTTGAGCCTCCCTAAGAGGGGTCAGACCTTTGTTATGAGTGGGTATCAATCCAACTCACGTAGCGTTTCACGAATTTGGACAGATAAATATTCCAGATCTCGAAAGAGATAGGGAATGTAAAAAGCTCCGTCCCACGTTCGTATATCTGAGGTGAAGGTTGTCACCCTGAACCGCTGGACGGGGAAAGTCTACACCTACCCTGAAGCTGTCTTCCCAATACTGGTTCTCCTCTAGGAAAGCGGCGTAGTTTATGATGATCTGAGCATTTGCAATTTTAAGGTCCAAGATTTTGTCGTAGACGGCTTTGGCAGATTCAACAGTGCCTATAGACTCTTCTAAATCAACGTAGAACGACCATAGTTTCAACGACTTGAACAGCCGCGCTTGCGCAGAGAGTGACTGAGGATAAAGTCAGCACTTTGAAATGGGTCATTGATGTTTGCCTACGTGATCATGGTAATTAATCTTCGTGTTTTTTGGGATAGCAGCAGCACGCTGCATAACACGGATTGCTTCATCGTAATTCCTATTGCACTATTAGCACCCTGCAAATACGCCAACCAAGTGATTTCTTACTCGTGACGAAGCTCCATCTCCGACCATTCGCACCAAATCTCTGCAAGATCCTCTACGGTCTTGAAGTTCACCTTTGTTGCCTTCTCAAGGATTTTGCGGGCGCTACCTAGATCGGGCTCCGCTAAACCAGAAGCTCCTCCTTCCTCATAGAACTTCGCAAAGTCGATGTAAAGCCGGTGGAAGTTAGCGGTAGCTTTACGAGGATGTACAGTTTCGAGGGCTTTGGTGTAGGTTTCGGCCACCTGGAAACTTCATGAATAAAACCCTGGGGATCACTGGATGCATCATACCTTCTCGTCATTTTTATTCCATAGGGCCACTCGTTTCTGCCACTCTTGTACGTCATTCGGATTCCGTCGCAAAAGGACTTCATTAAGGAGGAATTGTCGCCGTTCCATTAACACCTCAAATTCTTTCATTTTGACGTCCAGCTCCTGCTCGGTATCTTTCGCATCTTCCTCGTCTTCATCCTCGTCGGGGTTCTGCAGACTCTCCATCATTGCGCTGAGAAGTGATTCGCTGAATTTTGCGTACGCGTCGAAGATCTGGGTGAAGTCCCTGACCGTGAGGACCGATGCAATGCCAGCTTCGAATGTGCTACTGGCACGATCAAATTCGCCGCGCTTGATCCAGTATGTGGCAAGTCCAGTCCAGAGACGGCCACCTTGGTCCTTATAAACCTCAAGTCCATCCTTGCGCACTATGCGTTCGATGTTTAGTTTTCGCCCGCTAAGAGGATCTTCGTCTTCGTCATAAGCTGGGAGCGGCTTTCCGTCTGCTGTTACAGCAACCGCTGGACCTGCTATGCGAACAAGCTTTCCATCCATAGAAGTAGGTTCCAGCGCACCCTTCTGCTGGGCTTCCGCTTCCGCCTTGGCATAGGCCTCGTTTGATTGGACTGTCTCGTGAACGTCGAGACCAACCTCATCGGAGAAGCGCTCGACAACGTCTATGAAATCCCCTAGCAATTGATACGGACTTCTGCCTTCCGGGCTCACGTATTGACCTCGGGCGGCCTTCCTTGCCAAGGACAACAAAAGCTTCGCGGCCTCCAAGGGGCGAGGAGCAGCATCAACAGGGGAGAGGAGGATTGAAGCGTAATGTTCAGTCACGCTTGGGTCGATGGCAAGATAACGGCGGTACACGGAGACGGTCGTTGCGCCACCTTTTCCTTCGGCCCAAAGCAGATATCTGACCCAGATACGCGAATGCAAGGAGGGTGGCAAAGTGCGCAAAGCGCGATCGAACGTCCGACGCGCATGAGTATGCGAGACCACTGGGGGACACATAGGATGCGAAAAGAGTGTAAAATACATCAGCCAAAGCCGTGGTAGCTGATGAATATATTAGCACAACGAGGTGACGAGCGACGAATGATCTTACCTTTGGCAGCCACATGAGAGCGCGCTCATATGTTGCGACAAGAGCCCTCCATTCCTCCCAGCCGACGACTGCATTGAGACCATACTCCCACTCTTCTGCATCCTCCCGCTCCTCCTCCAAAGCGTCCCTCATTTCGGGGAACTTTTTCCTCCCACCTGCTTTCTTCTTTTGCACGAGTCTGCCAAGCACATATGACATCCTCATCTGCAGGTAGGACTTCCAGAGCTTGAAGGAACCTGGGAACTGCGCGATGGCAGCTTCGTAGAGGTATGTTAAACATTGTAGTGACCGTCTTGAAAGCGGGGTAGCAAGTGGTCCAAGAAGTTGGGTGTTCTCGTCAGATATGGTATTTGCGCGTCGCTCTGTCTTGAGCTCCGTGTCAAATGCCTCTCTAGTGGTTTGTATAGCCGTCCACCATGCACGGAATGATGATGGGTTCCGGAGGAGGTCTTCTTCGCGGCGAAGGTCGTCGACTGTGAGTAAGGCTGGGTGGATCGTTGGCGTCGGGACTGGCAAAGTCAGAGGAAAGCAAGAAGACAGAGTCTCCAATGTCGTCTTTTCAGCAACGGAGGGCATTTTCAAGAAATATGCACCTGTCTGGCGTTGATCTTGCGTTGGTCAACAACGAAATAAATCAATATTTTGATTATTGTCGTCGTAATTACATAAGTGTAAGTTATGTCTGTAGCATCTTGTAACATAGTCACTCGGTACTATCACTTGTACAGCTTCAATTACGATCCAAACTGTTCTATCCGAAAGCGAGTGCGAAACATGGTAAGGATGCGAGCCAACTGTCACCGTCATCATCAATACGATCACATTGCAGCATAACGTCAAGCGCGTCCACCAGTCACAAGCAGCAGCACAGGCCAAGAAAGAACGCGAGAGGTCGAAGATCACCGAGTATCTCGCACTTACAGACGACGTCATTTCGCGCGTACGTTCTCTGTCGTGGACCCAGTCTGTCTAGCCTCAACTTGCAGCGTCCCTCAGAAGAAGACAAGTGACTGGAGCAAAGATGCCTTCGACCAAACCCAGCGCTTGCTCCAGTTGAATCCAGAGTTTTACACGATCTGGAACTACCGTCGCAATATCATGCTCAATGGAATATTCTCTCAGAGGTCCGCATTCATCTTATTCGCTCTGCCACTGATATCTCATTCGATCCTCAGCCCACCGGAAGAAATCAATAATCTGCTCTCCAATGAATTGTCAATGGCGATGGCAACCCTTAAAGCACATCCCAAGGTGTATTGGGTGTGGAATCACCGTCGGTGGTGTCTCGAAAATGTTCCAGACGGTCCAGTAGTCAATGGCCAACCGTCATTACAATGGAGGAAGACCAACTGGGACAGGGAGCTTGCTGTTGTCGAGAAGATACTTGACGCAGACGCGAGGAACTGTGGGCTGGAATTTTATATTGCTTATTATGTTTCTCACATTCTTGAAACAAGTCCATGCTTGGAACTACCGCAGATATATTATGGCAAGTATGCCAGTCCAAAGACCCGGGATCGCCGAATTAGCGTACACTACGCGTAAAATTAGTGCCAGCTTCTCCAATTTCAGCGCATGGCACCAACGGTCGAAAGTTTTCTCCTCATTATGGAATACCGATCAGCTGGACCCCGTTCAGTCTCGAGAAGAGGGTGAGTCCCTGCCCAAGTTTCATCTGTTCACTATGTTTACATACCATACGAAGAATTTGATCTTGTGCACAATGCCTTGTTTACTGATCCAGACGACCAAAGTGCTTGGATCTATCACAGGTGGCTAATAGGCCCAGGTGCACATAATTCTATTCTCAATAGATGTATTCGTGACATCTTTTCTACAGGAAAGAATCAGGAGCAGCTTCGCCAGGAGATCGCTGTCATCGAGGAACTGCTAGCAGAGCAGCCTGACAGTAAATGTGAGTGCTTAATCCAAGTTCAGTTCAATCGGACTAAACAAATTCCAGGGTGCATGGAGTCACTGGTGCACTACAATAGGTTGTTGCTGAAGGACTACTGTTCCAACTCTGACGGACTCGAGCAAAAATGTCTTGACTTCCTTCAGAAGCTCGAGAAGATCGACAGTCCACGCAAATCGAGATACCAGGAAATATGTGAGCGCTCATTGTATTTACATGCAGTGGAGGTGATCCCAATGACAGACAGCTCAACAGATCGGAGGCCAAGCAAGTCCACAAGTAAATGTAGCAGTCATAATCAACTAGAGCGTACGGTTTTTGGTCAGAAACATCTCTCAAGAAAGTCTTGGCCATGTGCATGACTAAGTTGACTGGAGTCACTGGACATTGGTTGCACCAGGGGGCAGTTTAGCGCCTGCACCCGCACCCGCACCCGCCTCGGGCGCCTTGCACCCATACCACTACTGTTTCAATACTATGCAGAGTTTGTTTACAGACCAAGGCTTACATATGGTTGCAGTGGCAGCTGTTTGAGCCGCAGTGATGGTCGGCGGGGATAGCAGTAACCTGGATGATGAAACTCAGCAACAGAGTTAAATCTTAGGCTGGAAGGTGCGAATAATGTTCATGTATTGGATCAGGCGTTGATTTATGCAGTTGAATGGGCGATTTACGACTTGTTGCTTGTTGCTGGCATCCCAGTGCAGACTTCATACCTGAACTTTGTTTTCAGCTGAGAGTCTGACGCTCCACATCTCTGAGCCGATGCTCGCTCGGAGGTGTCTACAGATGGAATTTACCTAGGTCTTCCCAAAACGGATGTGGGTCTGGTTGAGAAAGCTTTCGTGATGAAGTTTCTGAGGCGTTTACGCCCAATTTCTTTGGGCTTTCACTTTCCAGTACCGATAGTAAGCTATCGGTGGTCGACCTCAAAGCACAATTCAATTCTCCTAAATCGGTGCTCCGCAATGTGTCGCCCTCAACATTCAAAGCTATGTCGCGCGGCCTAGCGCAAGATCCGCCGTGCCATAGAAAAACGACAAGGCAGTTCCATGATCTAGGAGCCGTGGAATCCGGTCGTTTTTTATTACCTTGTAGAACACTTAAACCGTGCCTGTCTTAAGCTTCATCTTCTGGGCTTACAGAAGTTGATTGCATCATAAGAATTATGTCTGCACTACGCGTGGTGAACATTAGGCAAAAACATCGCCGAAGGCGGCGAAACCGTATCGTGTATGAAGGTCATGGACCTGGCATGAATATGGAGAGTAACTTCAGTCGTAAGCATCAAGGGGGCGTCAAGATAGTAGGGATAAAACAACATCAGAATTTTTCTGGACTTTCAAACGACTATTCTTCAAACTTGCTTGCGGGCGAGAGTGTCCTGTATCTCTGTGATGGCTCTGGCCGTATCAATCAACTGGGACCCGCCAGGGAGAATTGCCAGACGCTGTTTCGTAGTATGGAGCATGGCCTTGACACTGGGAACGACGCGCGCGATGTAAGGGGAGATAAGGGGCTCCTGATTGAAAGAATGTTAAAATATTCGAGCAGGAAGAATAAAGGAATACACACGTTAATGTTGAGTACAGTGGAGGCCCGTTGAAGCCACCAAAGTGCAGACTTGAAAGCCTCATCAACAGGCGGTGTCTCTCCCACAATCGCAGTGAGCTAAGAGCGGATGAATAGACGTTAATGCAAAGAAATTCATAAGACACAAGGAAACATACGCGATGCAATAATGTAAGAATAACGGCCTGAGACAATGGTCCAGGTCCATTAAGAGGCATGACAACCTCTGGGTTTGATCGCGCCAGCAGCTCTCGGAGCTGCTTAGGATCTTGCGTGCCCAGCACAGCCAGATAGGTGTCATCCCACTCTTCAGACGGAGCTGGAGGGGAACGCTGAGAGGACAAAGGAGGTGGCGGGGGTGGCGGCGCAATTGGGTGGGAAGCCTGAGGGGCAGCGATGTTCGGAGTGGTATACCACGGTCCGTGGATCGCCGGTGGTTGGGTCTGCTGAGGGTAGTTGCTGTGGGGCTGGGTGGCGTAAGTCGACTGCGTTGATGGCGGAAGATTTTGTTGGCGGTGGAGAGGCTGAGGAGCCATCGAGGTCATGCTGGGTGCTGGAGAGCCACCGCTGGGCATCCGGTGAGGGTTTGTGGCATTCATGGTGAGGAATTTAACCTGGTCAGAAAGTACTCTGACGGAGTGCTCAAGGTCCCTAATCAACGACTGCAAAGTGCGGGACATGAGTAAGGTCTCAGGAGTGGTACATGAAGGTCAAACCTCCTGACTCCGCGCGGCTTCTGTCTGCCATGTCATGGAATCTTTCTTGACGTTCAAAATCTCGGTTCTCATCTCACGGAGTATGTCTTGGTGCATGGCTGACGTCTGCTGAGAGTAAGCAGGCACAAACGCCTTTGAAATCATCTCCTTGACATATCTCTCCATAAGAGGGTTCAGGTTGGTCGAGAGTATGCTCGCGAAGTGACTTGAGATGTCAGGCCTGAGCAACATCTTCTCGACTTCGATTGGGAGGTTCTGAGGGTCAGGGTGGTTAGATCGGTTCGTGCTCAATGAAACGAGAGACTTACCTTCTGAATGAACTCTGTCAAACCTCGTCCAACGTGCTCATCAAGCGCGGCGCGAACTTCAGTCCTCGTAATATGCTCCAGGGCAGGGAGCACGGAGTTCTGAACCTCAGCTTTGACAGCCATCTCCACCACGCGAGTCGTGTTCCTTGTGAGCTCCGTCGAGATTAACTTGAGAATTTTCTCCTGACGGTTGAAGTCCTCTGCTTGTTCGTGAGCGCGTGCGTCATCAAACCGTTGTTCTGATAAAGGCAGAGCACGTCAGAACCCTCATGTTAAAACATCCCGTGTGAAACTTACGTTGCTTATCCATTTCCTTCGTGATCAATCGTCCAATACGAGTGTGAAGGCTTTCCTCGCTCTTCTTGATCTCCTTGGAGACGAGCTGAGCCATTCCTGAATCGCTGACGGAACCTGACTCGAGCTTGGTAGTCCTATCTTTGTCTCTGCCTTCGTCCCTATCCCTGAAAGCCACATTCTTTCCTTTGGCGCTCTTCCCCTTTGCCTCGGACGCACGAACCTCATCACGGGCTATCTCCGATTCATTCTCTTCGGAAGGCGGTGTCCGCAATCTGTTGGGAGGGACAATAGAGCCAACTTGCTGTGTAAGAGATGGAGGGCCCCCGATGATGACAGGACCCTGGGGCACCTGGCGAGTTGGTTTGATGTCCAAGGGTACAGAAGCCGGGACCTGGGGTTGTATGTAGGGGGGGAATTTGGCGACGGCACTCACGAGTGCGCTCTCGAACCACTCCTTGCGCACGAGGACCTGATCGACACCAGTCGAGTGAACGGAGAAGGCCACCAGGGCCAGTTCACCCGGAGGCAACTTTGCAGCAACACAGGCAGCATGGGCCTCGTCACCTGTGGGGTCTGCATCCGCGGAGAGGATGACAAAGTGGATGGTCGGCTTCGGGCCGGAGAACTCCACAACCTGTTCAAAGAAGCCGCCCCGCACAAGTTCACCAGAGGGAGAACCAGAGACGTCAAAGCCAATCTTCAAAGCAATCAGACTATCTCTGCGGTTGTTGGCTACCCAGAGCGTTTGGATCCTGGAATCGTAGTTGACGTGCCCAAACATGTCAGGGTCCTCCTTGGTGCCATTGACAAATTTGAAGGTGGAAAGAACGTTCTTGGTAATGACGGAAAGCAACTGCAAAACGGTGCCATTTTTGCGCCCGATAACAATACCATCGTCGATGAAGGTCAACGATGAGGGAAGATCGTCACCTCGGACTCGGTGAGTCCAGAAAGGACTCTTGTCGTGAACATTCCACAGAGTCAGAGTCGAGTCCTCGGAAATTGTCGCCAGCGCAAAGTGAGGAACGTCAAAATCAAACGCAACCAGGCGCTACGGAGATATGTTAGCAAATGGGGTCTAAATAGCACAGTACGAACGCACTGAAGGGACAGAGAAAACTTCAGATATTCTGGTGAGCTCAACTTGAGGTAGAGGTTCTCCCATAAATGTACGCGCGGCATCCGCCAAATCCAATAAATACATCTTCGTTTCGGAAGCGACGGCGAGGGTGTCAGGCTGTTTGGGATGCCACTTCACAGAGTGCAAGGGATTGGCATCGGCACTCGGGACGACACATAGTAAGAGATTCCCCCTAGATAATAGGCATCAGGTCGAATGATTGCAAACAAAGGATGATTACTTACGGAACATCGTCGGTGATCACTTCAGGCAACTCCCAAACAACGAAACCACCATCAGACGTCACGCCGGCAAGTCGGTTGCCATAAACAGCCATGTCGATGACTTGAGTTGACGGTGCAAACACTGTAGGTAACTGCAGTAGCGTGCGGTCACCGCTGGAGCGCGAAATAACGCGAACACGACCTCTGGTCATAGCATACGCGATCCAGTGGGTGGCTCCAATGGTAGTACCGGGCAAGAACACAGAGTCTTGCTTGACGAGGGCGATGGCAGTGGACTTGACTCCGTCTCTGGGCGCTTGAACTTCATCCAGAGGCTGAGCAACGTCAAACACGATGGTTTGCGGTTGCGAGCTGCGGCAAGACCTGAGGTCAGAGATATCAAGAGGCGTGAAAATGCTCGTACCTCGGGCTGGATTGAGACTTCCCCTTGGCGACTCCTTTGCCCCGGCTCTCATTCTTCCAGTTCAAGCGGGGACCTGGAGATCCGTCCTTCTCCCTTCTTGCTGGGTGGATGGGCTGACCGACAGGTGATTCCACAGCCCTCCCCTGGGGGCGCTGCTGCTGCTGTACAGGGAGCTTTGGCGGAGATGCCCGAGGGGGAGAAACTCGACCAGGCTTGGGTGGGAGAGGGGGAGGGGGAGGAGGGGGTACAGTACGAGATTGCTGTTGTGATTGCTGCGGGGGCAGTTGATTGGATTCCACCTGGGAATACTCGTCCGTGGTGCTGTATGGGTCGTACGAAGGTGAAGGAGGCTGGCCGGAAGCATAGGGCGCCTGACCCCGGGTTAATTGGTCGATCAGATTCTCAACTGACTTTCGCTTGGGATCATTGTGGAGAGACCCTAGGGACGCTGAAGTCCATGACTCCTCGTTCCCACTGGAAGTGCTGGCAGATGTAGCAGGAACAGGTTTCTTCTTAACGGGAATCGAACCAGACGTGAGGGCGTCGAAGGGCGAAATGAACTCGAACATAGACTTGCGAGGAGAAGGCGGAGCCGGTTGTTGAGGCTGCAGCAATGGCATTGGTTGAGATTGTGCAGGCAGTTCTCTGGGAGTCTCCTGGGGAATATAACCGTCACTGGGGTGGTAGGGTTCACCCACAGGTTGCTGCGATGGCGCGGATGTAGTTGCAGGCAAAGAGGGCTGGACGACGGGAGCAGGCTCTGAGTAGTTTGATCGCGGAGCGGTGCTATCGAAAGCGTCAGTAAAGAATGTATCGAAATAGTCCCAGGAAGCCATGGGTGCGGGTTAGAAAGATGCAAAAGGTCATGAAGACTTCGGTAGAAAAGGCAGACTACCTGACCTCGTGGCTGAAGCGAGGCAAACACGGATGCCATCAACACGCCACGCAACACAGAGGTGGTGGTTTTTTTTACTGCGCTGCGCAGGCTAGTAGTTGGCAGATGGCAAAATATAAAACCACTTCAACTACCAGTGCTAAGTGGGTCCGTGCACGAGCCGTGACCAAACACCATCTTCCACCCGGAACAAGAAAGTGTACTCACCCTGCCATCAGCTGCTCAAGCAGAATCTTTCCTTGTGTCTCACTGTTGTTTGAGGGAGACTGCCCAGACCGCTGCGAGGATGATGATGCAGACGTTGTAGGTAATTGTTGAGATGCAGGCGGACCCGTAAAGGGAGGTAGGTGAGTGGATGCGGGCACTGACGTTGCAAGCAGAGACAATAGAGCACTCTGTCTGTCAGCAGCCGAGTTTGCAGGTGAGTTGGCTAATGGCCCATCATGGTTTGCAGTCATGGTTGGGGTCGCCGGTGCCGAATTATTACCTTGTGGATTTGATGTAGCAAGCTGCTGGGAAGTGATACCCTGAAATAGAGAGTCGATATGGTTAGAAGGAGAGGAAGAACTTGAAGCAGGCTGGGGTTGGTTCATGGCGAAGAGTTGAGATTGCGAGGATAGAGGAGGTGTGGCGCTTCTTCCTCTTGAAAACAGCTGTTCGTGCAAAGTTGAATTCAGAGCCTGGAGAGGTCGTTCCATGTCTGGCCAAAATTTTACCGCAAAGTGTTCGTGGTAAAAAAGAAGAGGGAATCGCGAGAACGCGCAAGCTTCGCCTTGGAATCGCCCTGGGGAAAACTATGGACAGATACGGGGAGGAAGTGAAGTGCAATAGTTTGGGAAAACTTAAGAGAACGTGCTGGCCTCGTTGGAGACACGAGGCTCTGCTCCCAATTCGTCTCTGCTTCTGCCACAACCTCGGACGCTGTCCCACCCGCCAATGAAATCCTGCTAGCGAATAGTCATCGTTGATGGTCCTCGTTCTCCTTACCACATGTTCTAGGCCGGGCCCAAGGCTTCTTAGTCTTATCAACAATTCTGGTTCCTCTCGGCCCCCAACTGTGGCAGCCTTATCAAGGCTACTTCACTCATTAGAAGTTGAGCTCCTCTCCTCATGTTGATCGCACGTCCGATGGGTTATTCCTGAGGCCTGAGGCGAGTCCTGACAGGCATTGCTTCTGCCGCGTTCCGCTGACAGTCTACGGTACTTTTCCGTGATTTGTCCCTATGTTCTTTGATTGTGCCAGCTTTCCACACTTGGAGAAAGCAAATTGATCATCCAGTCAAGATCCACCAGGGAAGCAAGCCAAGCTGTCCACTCTTAGGATGGGATTGACTTGAGGAACCGTCTGCGGGTTCTCATGTTCCGCTGTGTACGGGCAACCTCTCGTTGGGGATCGCACATACTCGCATTATTGTACCAAGGGGATGACGGTCAAATCGCTCCTACTTGGCAGGCATCGTGCGTCTTGCAGACATCCTATTCGCCCTTTATGACCCCAAAGTTCAGAGCTTGTTGATGATCACGGCTGAGTTTCTCAAAGTCACGAATGAAATTGGGCAGAGGGTCACACTGGTTTTTCTGAGCCTGTCAGACACGGTGCTCGTAGTTTCATGAATGAGAGTAGTATAACCTTAACTACGCCAGCCACATGAGCTCGAGCCTCGTATCAATAGATAGTGGAAGGAGATAAAGCTTGGCTGTTGCGACTACTGTACGGCGTGGTAGGCTTTCAGGGCATCATGTGACCCAAAATTCTCTGTCCTCCGAGTCATGCACCGGCCCTAGGCCCACTGCCAGGAAAGACTAGAGGAGTCGGTGATTCTTCTTTCTTCAGCATTAAGACTGAGGCTCAAGCGCTCACCGACACCGTAGTCAAAAGCATTGCAGGCAGGGTTTTTAAATTTATATCTATGTCCCAGTCGCAGATTTCAAACGCGATCACTTATATTGCCCGGTGTCCCCGTTCACTTCTCAGCATCCTCACTCAGTCACCTCAAGGACATGGACTCCCTGTTCCCTCACAAAACCAAATTCTGCTCTTTGCGCTAGCTCCTTCGTCGACGACCTCTCCTGAACTCCTGACCGAGCTTACCTCCACGCTCGCTAAGCTCTGTCCTACACATGTCGGTTGCATATCTACACCTCTACCCCACCAGTACCTCGACCCTAAGATACATAGAGGGCCCGATTCGTGTTCTTTGTCGTACACGTTTGTAAACGGTGTCTCTTTCCGTTCCACGATTCCAGGTCGTGCGGAGCCGCAAGTTGGGAGGTGGCACGCCGGACGGAGGAGGAGCGAAGAGCACGATGGAGGGACTTTGAGGGACACGGGGAATGCGGAAGCAAGGGTGTTTGGTGACGCCTCCGGAGTTGGTGGCGAGATTGACTGGGAGATGGTATGGGATCGCAGCGCAAGAGCCATGCCATTCTCGTCGCCATTTGGCTTGGGGTCAGGGCGGGACTTGCAGACGTTGCCTGATACGTTAAGAAACCTCAAGTAGGTCTCCGTCCTCTCGTTCTTCTTGCACGAATGACATGTCCCTCAGCCCGTTGGCCATAGACAACATTTTCTACTTCTCTGACAGAGCTCCAGAAGGGATTGCGAGCGTCCTCGAAGGTGCATTTCCGCAGGCCAACAAGGTCAGTGACAACCCCATACTTTGTGCCACTCTTTATAACGTTGCAATGGCGTCCCTCGCGCCTCTTTCCATCTATTCCTCGCGTCTCTTACGGCAACCGATGCAATAACGGCGCGTAGCTCGCTCTCATCGCCTCATCCACCCCATTCCTCACCGGTCGCCCCGTCACCCTCTTCCATAATGGGAAATTTTTGTCCGATGGAGCTGTTGGTGTTGCGCTCACTTCATCTTCGTCTTCACCTCCACCCGTGGTGGAGCTTTCTTTCCCCCCGCTGGATGCATTGAGCCCTGATATGGAGGTCACCAGGCACGTATTTTCTGTCCTCCTGAATCGTGCCTATCTAAGAAATTCGCACTTGACCTCTCGTCGTATCTATCCTTACATGTCCATGGCACGCTTGAAAATAGCTCTGAAGGTAATCTTATTCTATCGCTGAATTCAGGGAATCCCACCCAACTCCTTCTTGCTGCCATCCATAAGCACGGGCTCTCCATCTCCGGTGATACGACATGGGTAGGGAAAGAGGATCAGTTCTATGTGGGAACCGTTGATACTTCAAGCGATAAGGTATGATTTATTTACCAGGCTTCAGACCTCTCATTGTGGTTTCCTTCACTCTTATTCCGTGCTGAAATAATCAAATTTATTGTCGAAACCGTTTAGTTAACTCAACTCCACCGCATCAGCTCGGGGGATCCTTCACGTGGTACAATCGCGCTCGACACTGCATCAGCACCCCGAGAGGGTTCTGTTGTCCGGGTAAGTATCTTCGTTAGTCACCGCATCACGAATTCACGAGTTCCCGATGACAGCTCTATCACTTACCCAGACACCCCACACCCGATGCCTCAACGTATATTCCTGACCCTTTGCAGACCAACGTCTCGTTATTCGTCACGCCAGAGTTGTTTCCAGACGCAAATTTAGAAGCTGAGCGTGCGTCTGGGACTCAGTCCGATGGCAGAACGGAGACCGACGACCTGTCGATTATTCCGAATGCGTTCCTTGTGGCTTCTGAAAACGGGTTCACCCTCTCGCGAGGCAGTGATGCGAACACAACCCTCGGGAAAGGACGAATGCAAGGACCCTGGACGTGTGTCGTTCCCGGAGGACGTGTCGGGTTATCATGGACTAAAACATCCTGATCTGGATTGGGGGGTCGCCAATACACCGGTTTGCTGTCCCGTCCCATTGGGCGTCGCTGTACAGACCAAGGATTCCATCTCCGCTGCGCCTCACCGTAACATACAAGGGAGGGAAGTAATTGTAACGTCATCATGTTCACAATATAATTCTCAACTCTTGGAACGAGGCCCTTCCAGCTTAGCTTTCAGACAAACAAATGCTTGACGCTGACATGAGTACAGATGTAAGGTTTTCAAAGTTGGGAAGTGACGCTTAGACTGGTACTATAGTTCCAACATGATAGTATAGGACATCAAAATTGTTACTGTCTATGGGTAAGTACTATAACCCATCGTACCTTGTAAGTCACCTGGGAGATCGCCAGCTGCTTGTCCAGTGTGCCAATGTAAGAGGAGCTGCATGCCAAGGTAGTCCCACTGAGCATTTGTTCACCCGTACCGGCACCGATCTTCGTCTAGAAATTAAGAACGGTCCCGAAACCAACGTTGCAGCCCTTGCCGCACGGCAGTCCTCTGAATCTTGTATCCGCCCACCGCGACGGAATGCCTTCATACCGGCGAATATATCTTCGTCGAGGTGAAGACCGTTGTGTGCCTTTGAAACACTACCACGCCAGCCGTCATGGTACCGAAGGTCTGTTCTTTCCCAGTAGTAATATCTCCCAAAGAAACCAATGTTCTCAGAAGGGATGTGTACCGGTGATAGCCACTGGAGCTTTCTTGAACTCCTTGTGTCCCCATTGCGCGCACGGGCTTTGACCAGAAACAGAGTATTCCTCGAATTCTCCAAGGATATTACGAATCTTCGGACACCCCGAAGGGCATCGATGGGTTGAGGATACTCTCCCCCACAGAAGACGATTGCGTGGTCCTGGTTGTCCCTCACCAAGAATATTGAGTTACCGGGCAGCTCGATCTAGAACGCCAGCGTCCATCTGCCAGTCTTTTCATCAAACTCGAAGTGCCGGAGGATTAAAACAGAAAAGAGGGTGGGCCACTGCCTTTGGGCCTAGCCCCCTCGTCGAAACAACCAATCTGCGGATCGGGATATGCACGTAACAAGAACTCGGCGTTCTCTAGTTGCTCTGAGTCTTGGTTGAACCCAGAGCATCGCTGCATGGAGATGGTGAGCTTGAACTTGCGCCTTGACATCCTCTCCAAATCTTGTTCAAGTTTCTCCATGATATCAGGGCTTTCCACACGGTCGAGTAACC
Organism: Paxillus involutus ATCC 200175; assembly: GCA_000827475.1. NCBI lineage: Eukaryota > Fungi > Basidiomycota > Agaricomycetes > Boletales > Paxillaceae > Paxillus > Paxillus involutus. The sequence continues at coordinate 512,071 of KN819331.1, forward strand.
TTGGAATAGTTCATCATACCAGAACGGTACGGGAGAGCGTCCGAGCACGATGTGAGACCCAGATAGGTATGTGGAAGGTGTTCAGGGGAAGAGGCCTTGAAATCAACGCAGTAGAGAGGGAGGGCATCCGTTTTGGTGCTAGCGAGTTTCTCGTTCATGCTCGACGTGGCATCCATGTGATCGGTTTCCTCAGCGTGAATCCTCGCATCTTTGATGAAGTTATCCTCCACAGGGTGCAGCTGGATCAGGTACTTGGGCTCCACCTCTGCGATCACGAGAAGATTGGCATAAATCTGCTTGGGCATCCTAGGGCAGATGTCCAGTTGCCTTCCAGGGAGTCCAAATGGACAGCCAAAGACGACAAGTGAGCAATGTACCACAAATCAATGTAAGGGAAAAACAGAATGATCGTCAGGGTGAATGTTACTTGGTTGGCGGAAAGCAACCTTGACTTCGCGTTGGGACACGGATGACTACCCGATCTGGACGCGTTTGCCAGCGTTGTCGGACGCAGAGAGTTCGGAGAAATAAACAGAATAAAAGCCAAAGTACCGGTATCCATGCACAACGATGAACGAACTGAGCTGAGGTCGCTGACTCTTTGATATTCAGACTCCGATGTTGCCGAGGTTCAGCCACCAACTTTTGCAGCGAGAATTGACCAACTCTTCGGTAGATTAGGATGGCATACGCTCAGCTGGAATATTATCGGGTCGTACTGACATGTAGGGGAGACTGCGTTGTAGTACTTAGGTACCGTGCGTAGATTGAAGTTTGCAGTCGCACATGTACGTGTAGCGTGAGACGGCACCGCCACCTCTGTCGATGATGGCAGGCTATCGTCAGTCAGAGCTACCACCCTACCGCCCCCCTTAAACATAGCCCGAACTTGCATCCCTTTTACGATCTTCCTTGACGAAGGACTTACTCTTTTGTGTTCTACCTTGCACTAGAATTCCACCGAACTTTGAAGCAAAGATGTCCTCTAAAGGATGGCTGAATCTCGAGGCCGCAAGCGGAGTGGTCCCAGACACCCAGTTCTTTGAAGGAGACTCCGCCTTCAAGTTCCTCGGTCTTACGCGCACGCAGAGGCTTTATGGGTTTATTGGCTGGTGCGTGAATTGCTTTGCCAAGTGCTTTAAACTTCCTCACACACACGTTCCACTCAACCTCCCCCGATGAAACAGCCTTATCATTGGCTTTGCACTCAGTATACTAGGAAGCGTCCTTCTGTTTGTAGGCCAGCTCGGTAGTTTCGCAGGTAAGTGGACCTGATCAGAAATTGACCCCTTCCTCAAACTCTCCTTCTCAGTTCTGTACACCATCGGTGTCCTCGTGTCGCTTGCGGGAACAGGGTTCTTGATCGGGGTAAGCCAATTTATTACTAGGAAGTGGAACTACAGACTGAAGATATCCGGATATAGTTTGTGACGCAAATCAAAATGGTAAATTTAACCTTTTTCCTGTGGAAACTCAACGCCAGGCTAACATTAATGGGACAAGATGTTCAAACCCGTGCGACTGATCGCTACGCTCGTCTTCCTGGGATCAATAGGACTGGTCTTCGTCGGTGCCTTTGTACTCGGGAATGAGGTGCGCCAATCTTACTTTCTCGAGTTAGCTTGGACGTTAAAAATACTGCCTCTAGATTCTCTGCATCGGTGAGCCCTATCCGATGTCATTTCCGCTGTTGTTTAACCTTGTCTTCGCAGTATTCGTGGTCATCGAGTACCTTGCTTACACCTGGTACTCGCTGTCATACATCCCTTACGCCCGCTCTGCGGTATTGAAGCTGGTCGGTTTGAGCTAAACCGCCCGAAGTCGCCCCTCACGTATGTCTACGAGACCGAGACTCACGATGAATAATGGATTTTTCTATGCTGGGCTACGTTGGTCCGTTTACTGTAATCAATACATTCGTAAATGATACATGCATGCGTGTTTTTTCTGCTCATAAGTAGAACTAGTTGCTTTTCCACAGGAAATGAAAATGAGGATTCGCAGGATGATGAAGATGATGTGGCTAATGCAAACGACTACAGCCGCGATGCTCTGATGGAACTTGAAGGTGAGTTGAAAGCGAGGCTTCACCAATTATCACAAGTTGCTGACCTCATCCCCTGAACTCGTTCTTCATCTCGCGCAATCTGTCCATAATGGCAGACGCCTCTGTCACGCCCGTAGCTTGCCTGCAGGGAGATAGAAACAAGGTTTGTACCATAGCATTGAAGATGAGTAAGATGGGTGCCACGTACTTGACAACCTCACTGTCGAGGCGCATGAACACATTCCATTCCTTCTCGTCACCGATGGTGGATAACCCGGTGGTGATCTCATTCTCCTGAACCAGCTTAGCGAGGCGCGATATGCCCGGGTTTGTGGGATCGATAGATTTTGCAAACGCAAGGTTCGCAGCAGTGTACTCGTGACCGGAGTACACTACAGTCTCGTTAGGCAATTTTTCCAAGTATGAAAGCGCAGCGTGCATTTGTTTACCGTCGCCCTCGAAAAAGCGACCACAGCCCCCTAGAATGTGCAGGGTGTCAGGGGCTTGTCAGTGACATATCACAAGGGGTTTCCGTTTACCTTGGAAGAGTGTATCTCCAGTGAAGACCCCTCCGGCCTGGGACCCGTCGGACGAGTCGGTGACGTAGTAGGAGATTGAGTCCCGCGTGTGGCAAGGAGTTGCTAAACATCTGCTCGACAATCAGCACCTTCTGAACACTTCATGGATTTCGCTAGCTGATGCGTACTTGACCTGGAGGTTTTCCCCGAGGACGAACTCGTCCTCGTCCTTCACCAACTTTGACAAAGCAGGCACCTGAGTGCTACCACCATAGATAGGAGCGCCAGGATATTGTGCAGCCTTGAAGCATCCCATGAACCAATTACGTTATTCCGAGTTAGGACATTGACCGGGACCACTCACAAAGTTCTGGTCACCGCAAAATATATCAAAGAAAATGAATGATAGCAGTGCCATATGTTTGGAAACGCACCTTGTTCCCTCCGCTATGATCGTTGTGATGATGTGTCGTGATGGCGGCAATGACTGTGACATCTAGTTGCTTTGCTGTTGCTTGGACCTTTGGGACATCATATGGGTCAACGGCAACAGCCTTCTTGCAGCGCTCGTCGACGAGTAGGTAGGCATAATTATCTTGGCGAACGGGAATCGGAACAACCTTCATTTTGACTGACGCAGAAGAGGAGAAATGTCGATATGGATGATTTCGGAGTAGGAGGGAAATAGGGCGGATAGGGAACATTTGCTAACCGTGACCGTAAGCCAAGAATCCACACTTACGGTCAGCAGACTAACGTTGAGCACCGCAATCTTGATGGAAACATTCAGCGCACCTGTCGTCTTATTTCTGGCGGCGACCTAGAATTCAGACATCTGTACCGGCGAGATCGTACCCAGCCTAATTAATCAGGGCCATGATATCTTGATATCTTCTCTCTGCCTGCTTTGATGTCGCTCTCACACTCCTGTCTGCCTGCTCGCCCTTGAACGCTAGCATTTAGGCAGCAACCTCGCTCAGTCCTGACTTCCACATTAATTTCGTCTTTTCCGCTCCCTGGGCCCCTTGCACCCTTTCGGGACGGGCATGGCTTCCAATACAGTAAGCCCGCAGTTGTACTCAAACCAAGTACTTCGCTCTGACGAGTCATCAGTCAACAAGCTGTCAAGGAGTAAGATTTTGTCCGAGTAGCTCGCCGTCGGCGGGCACACCTACTACCTCGTCGACCTCTACCAACCCCCCTTCGCCACCACCTGCATCCACCTCTAGCTCTTCAAATCCTTCGTCATCATCTGCAATCGTTTCTAGCTCTTCAAATCCGTCACCATCGCCCACCGCTGTGCTAGCAGACGCGACAACCAAGCCGCCAGCAGGAGCAATAGCTGGAGGGACGATCGGTGGTGTTGTGTTTCTCGCGTGCATTATACTCGGTGTTCTCGTTTACCTGCGCGCTCGCAGGCGCAGGCGCACCGCGCCATCATCGGAGTTCATGAACTCGCTGCAACCGGGCGCCGCTCCCGTCCTTCGGCTCGATTCTGGCGCCACATACGCGCCTGTTCTTTCTGAGAAGGGTGGCTTCACCCACTATCCCCCCTCTGTCCCGTCCGACTCTCCACTTCCGCAGGTGTCATATTACCCGAGCTCCCCCACGCCGGACATGAAATTTCCGGACGCAATGATGATGACGGACCTACCGTCTTCACGTCCAAGCATAGAGAAGCCGCTCCATCCTCAGCGATTTTCGGCACAACACCCCAACGACTCGTTTGGCGGTCATGCTCAACCCTTGAGCACGAGTGCTGGGAGTAGAAGAGAGTTGTGGGGCGGCGATATCGAAGCATATCCCAGAAGTTTGTCGCCAATTCGCCGTTCTCCGAGTCGTGGACCTGATCTCCCTCAATCGACGACACGGTATTCAAACGAGCCATCCTCGCAACACTCTTACTCCACCCCCTGGCGGCCCAGCACTCCGCAGGAGTCTGGCTCATTAGAAACAGCTGGGAGTCGACAACCACCCCACGTTCGGCCACCGTCCTTCCAGCCCTTGCGTCGTCAGCAGGATCCAGACGGAACGTAGCATGTGCATAGTTTTGCGTTATACGGGTCTCCTGTATTATTCTACCGAGCTTATACCTTTTGAAAACTGGAAACTGGTGAAAAGGCAAACCTCTGTCAGTGATAATTACGTAAGCGACTGCGGCTTTGGTGGTAGCACTGCTATAGCGAGCAAGTACTGTTTCTGATATCACATCGACATGCTCGACCACTGCTCTATTTCGCATAAAGGTATCTATACGTATGGTTTCTAAGGACTACTTTGACCTTTGATTGAAGGGGGTCTTGTTCTCTGGTCGCACTCGTTTACGCCGGAAGCTTCGCAAATAACTTCCTCCTCCGCTTCACCCGTCAACTCTCTTATCCGCGAAGCACTCATTGAAGGCCGAACTGCCGAAGAGAAATATGAAAAGGATGGTTATGCTGTAAAGTGGACATTTGTGAATGACCTCGAACTGATATTCGTCGTACGTCTCCGCCTTTGACGCATATAGTCTGGTCTTGACACCAAAACAGGTCGCGTACCAGCGAATTCTGCAACTCACTTATGTCGAGGACCTCCTCACTGCTATGAAAGCACTTTTCATAAAGCTCTTTGAACCGTTCTTGGCGACCTTTGTCGCCTCGCTCCACGCAATGAACAAAGGGAAATTGACTTCGTTACCTACGCGAGACACGACCTCTCTTTGGAATTTCGCCAAGGCTTTCGACGGTTGGGATAAGGTCTTCGACAAATTACTCAGAGGATTCGAAGAGAAGGCTGCAATGGTACTCGATCTATGCACGATGGCCGATGTGTGCTTACTTGATGTACAGGAACGCAAGTCCAGGTTCCGGCCTGTAACTCACACCGAACAGATCAATCTCAGCCCCCCTTCAGATGATTTCAGCACGCGTATGTTGCTGTTATTGACGGTATCTTCATCTCTGACTCATATCTGGTCCCAGTTCCTTCCGAGTCTCGCGAGGTACCCCAAGACGAACAACAGATTTCCAGGAACGTCCAAGCTCTCAAAGATAGACTACGTGGTCGAGGGGGTAGGCGCGGTGGTAGGGGGACATTGCGTACGGAGTCGGGAAGTGGACGAGACAGCGCTCCTACGTCAGAGTGAGTTCTGCAGGCTCTTTCATGGTCCTGAGCTCAACCGTTTTCCCTACGCCCAGAAACGAGTCTACCAAACGAAAAACGAACGCTAAAACACAGCGGAAATGGGGTGATGTGGCCCCCAGCGAGTCAGACATGGCGTCTTTGGACTTCAGCGTCGATAAACTAGATTCTGATGCCAACGGGTACCTTTCTCATGACTTGCAAAGTCTCGTCGACGAAGCTTCCTTAGGGACAAGGACAAAAGATGGGATGTATGAGGTCAAGGACTGGGACTTTAGCCAGAAAGATGACAAGTCAGACCATGACATCGCCCGAGCCCTCAGACCAGATGCGACCAAGCAGTCCACGGGATCTTTGGGTTCACTAGGCTCCCTTTTTGCACGTCTGACAGGCTCGAAGGTGCTGTCGGAGGAAGACCTCCAACCCGTTTTGGAAGGCATGAAGCAGCACCTCATGAAGAAGAATGTTGCGAAAGAAATTGCCGACAAAGTATGCGAGGGCGTTGGCGAAAGCCTTGTTGGCAAGAAGGTTGGAGGTTTCCAAAGTATGTCTTACGATGTGCCAGTCGCCATTGCGTTTATCTTGTCTTTAGCGACTAGCAATGCTGTCCGCATGGCGTTGTCGTCCTCTTTGACGAGGATCCTCACACCCAAGACCTCTACGGATCTCTTGTTGTCCATCCGGACCAAGCTCTCTTCACCTCTCCCCTCTTCACAACAAAGAATGCCGTACAGTATTGTTTTTGTTGGTGTCAATGGGGTTGGCAAGAGCACAAATTTGTCCAAGGTTTGCTTCTGGCTCATCCAGAACGGATTACGTGTCCTCATTGCCGCTTGCGACACTTTCCGGTAAGTATTTTCATTGTATTCCTGCCTTGTCAGCATTTTTTTTGAAAGCAGGACGTTGCAGGAGTGGTGCAGTTGAACAACTTCGAGTCCATGTACGCAATCTGAGCATGCTGGGAGTCGACGGGGCAACCAATAGCAAAGGGCGCGTCGAGCTCTATGAAAAGGGGTACGGCAAGGACGCCGCTGGGATTGCGAAGGAAGCGATTGCACATGGTCAGTTCTCCGAAAAATGACATTACTCGGCTAATTCCCTGCTTCAGCGAAAGATAATGATTTTGATGTGGTGCTCGTCGACACGGCCGGTCGTATGCAGGATAACGAGGTATGTACAACCGTCCGCAGCCTGTTGCTATAACTCACAGCGCATACCAGCCGTTGATGAGGGCTTTGGCCAAGGTAAATATCCTCCGTCTTCGTCTAAATTCGGCTGCCGACACTCTCATAGCTTGTAGCAATCAACAACCCGGACAAGATCATATTCGTTGGAGAGGCCTTGGTAGGTAACGAAGCAGTTGATCAGCTGACCAAATTCGATCGCGCGCTGCGCGACTTCTCTGGTGCTTCTTCTGGGAGGAGCCGTGGCATTGACGGCATGCTTGTCACGAAGTGGGACACCGTGGATGACAAGGTATGTGCCCTGACCAGTGTATCCGGGACGACTAGCCTCATGGATATGTGAAGGTCGGCGCTGCGCTTTCCATGACATATGTCACTGGACAGCCCATTATCTTCGTGGGCTGCGGTCAGGTTCGTGGCTTCTGCGGCGTGGTGCGATGTGTCAGCTGAACTGACAACCATCCAAGACTTACACCGATTTGAGACAACTGAGGGTCTCCAATGTGGTACAGGCTATCTTAAGCGACTAGAATACCAGTGGCCACACCTCTTGTATGCGTTCTGTCGTGCACATCCAATGAATATAGAGGTGCTTTTCTGTCGCCCCCCTCTTCGACCGGACTTGGTCAAAGCTCTTCCCAAAATAAAATCTCATTTCTCCGTGCCCATTTTAGACGGTGGATCAACTAGGCTAAGCGTAAGCTCTTCACCTCGCGTAGTAGACCTGAGGCAGAGCCTGAAGTGAGATGAGGGGACACACTTTGAACACGGGCGCCGGAAACTCTTCGGAACGGGAACGATTATGTGAACCATCCCCATATGAATGTAGCCTTTGATGCTGTGCGCAGAAATTGCAGAGTCCCCGATCACGACAGAACCAGGGTCTCACGCCGCCTCACCGGAAGGC
>KN819331.1:522681-538498 GCA_000827475.1 Paxillus involutus ATCC 200175
AGTCGGGTGCACTGGAGATAATTCTATGGCATGGAATGGACGCATCACCTAAGCGTGTGTTGTTAGAGATTTGGACTGCAACTTCGGGTACTCCGAGAACGATGAAACGCTACGCGAGGGGCACACCCAGACACCTTTCTCGGAAGGTTGTATGCCGTTATTCGCCTGTACAAGTGGACTTGTTTCATAGACGGGCTGATCAACCTCAGTAAGGGGGAAGCCAAGTATCAGCTCGTTGTATCGGGAAATCTACTAGGCACATTGCGTTGCAGTTGCGGTCAAGGGCCATCAAATATCATGTTCCATTGAGGGGCCGCACATACGTAGAGCATAAACAACGTAAAACCTGCGCAGGCTGCGAGCTGGAGTATCTCTCCCTAGACTAGATCATTTGCAGCAGTTCCTTAGCTTGGCACTGACCCAGAGGAAAGCCACTGACCAGGAGGAGATGCGACTAGCTAGGGAGTTGGTTATCTTCTAGCCATTTACGTAAATCCTTCTTATTGATCATGCTCATTACCCTGAGACGGTCTTCCTGCGTGCGATCACGATACAACCGCATAACATGCCCGCATACACTCCATACATCATCCCATGGAGCATCGAAAAGGTCCCACCAGCAGTTCGGTGGCGTGGAGGGAAGTGAGATGTCAAGAAGTCGCACGGCAAGGAGTATGGCAGCGCTGACGATCGTTGGAACTGCATACAGAGCGTAAACTGGAGTTTGCAGTCTAGCCTAGCAGTTAAATCAGCATTTTGCATTACAATCGTGCCACCCACGCGTCATTTAGAAAGCCCCATGCTTTCGCACATGCGTCTTTGTGATTTGTCAGGCCGAGGACTCGAAGGTAGTTGATCAGCGTTCCGTAAGGCAGAACAACGTGTACGTTGAAGCCAAGGCGCTTCAATATTTGCATTTCAGCCACCACGACAGCGTCCTTAAGATCATAGAAGGTGTTCCCAAAGTACGACATTGGTGCATATTTGAACTTTTCTTTTCCCTTCCCGGAGCTGGATGAAGCAAGCTCGTCCGACGTGCGTTGCAAAAGGAGGTCATAGATGTTGATGAGGTCTCGCATCCTAAGCGGACATTCCTCTAGTTTTGAGGCCAGGTACAAAGCCCCCATTCCAACGTCCTGTCGGTGTCTTTGTAAAGATCAAAGGAAACCATCAGAGTCAGCGCACTGACCCCTATACTGAACTGCTTCATCGAGGAAGTGTACCAGAATTTTTGGTACAGGATTTGGGCCGTAGCGACCGCTACCTGCTTTCTGCCAGCGTTGAGGATGATGTGTATTAAGAAATTGACATCACACACTGTTTGAGCAAGACGCCAGCTTCATGGATGAATTTGCAGCCGAATGCCCTCAAATCTTCCTCCAGCTCCTGGGAAACACCTTCCTCTCGAGATGGGGTATGTTCGATTTGGGAGAGAGATGCTAGTGGTACAAGGTCTGGAGTCATGCGAAGCTCGGTACAGCCAGTTAGAACACAAGTTAAACGTTGACTGCAGTACTAGTGGTGGGCTCAACGCCTCAAAATGGCAAGTCAGCGGCTAACCATAAAGCAGACCAAACAAAGGTATGAAGGAAACAGCCTGCACTGGAAAACGCTCAACCCCGCCTCTTCGTTATGTCAAATCTCCCGCCCAAACCTGATTTTCCAAGACCAAGTGTATGGCCTGCGCCAGGCGAGGATCGGCGTCTTGGTGGGCGCTCAACACCAGACCGGCCTGCCCGCCAACGTGACGACAGGGATGCAAGAGACCGCGAACGCGGCAGTCGTCCACATTACCCTCCCAGGTCACCCGCAAGTTCCAGGGATTCATATGTGGCTAACTCTCGTGGTCCCTACAATGCGAGGGACTACCGTGGCCGAGACGATTCTCGCCCCAGAGATAACCTTAGGAAAGACTGGAATAGGGATCGGGGATCTTACAGGAGGCAGTCTGGTAGACCAGACGACACATGGATACCCAGGAAGGACTATGGTGCAGACCGTGCCTCCTCAAGTCGCAGAGGATATGATGGACGGGGATATGATGGGCCACATCCCCGGGAAACTGAATGGCGCAGTCGGGATGATTACAGAAGAGACAGAGAATGCGGGAGTAGGGAACGCGAGTACCCATACGAAGAACGGAGGGACCGAGAGCACGATAGGAGACATGCTTCACCGACTTATCGTCCTGCACCTCTATCCCCATGCCGTGGTGAGCTTCCCCGGTGCCAATCGTAATACGCTTTTAATCAAACGGCACCAGATTACCACACTGGAGCCCAATCACCCTCTCGCCGGCCCCGGCCTTCGTATCCCCCTCGAGGAAGGCGGTCATCCTCCCCTAGAAGCACGGGAAGCAGGTCTCGTAAATCATCCCCCATGACTCGTGTGAAACTAGAAGTTTCAGATCTCCATCTACCTCGCGAGAATGCTCCACAACAGACTAGTCCATCTTCACCGCGAAAGTCTAGCCGATTCAGTCGTAGCGCTAGCCCCCACCGCCGTTCATATTCAACGTCGAGTCCGACGCGCTCGCAAGTTAAACCTGAATCCCCTGGGGCAGAAGTTCGTCAGCTCCTTCACCATGATAAACCGCACGGGGATGATGGACCTAGCCTACCTGAACCTGAGCCCGTCAAAGTCGAAGACCAACCAGTCGACAGTGGTACCATCTTCGAGAACCAAATGCATGCCGAGCCAACCGCAGAGCCACCATTTTCCAAGGGAAAGGATCGTTCCGACGACCGAGATAGGGAACTACACGCAACAATTCAATCAACCTCACCTCAGCAAACCCCCCTTTCCCCGCTGGAAAACAACCAATTGCAACATCCTCACCAAGGAGTGGAAACTGTCCCAACCCCGTCAATCGAACCAACGAAACCTGCGGTCACGCAACCGTACCTGCCAATCATTCCCCGATATGAAGCGAAGCCCAAGTTCAGCTTGGCGTTTGAAACTGAGGTCAGTCTATGAGACTATTTGCCGTGAGGCTTAGCTCACGAAGCATTGTGCCTCAGTTCCACCGACTCGATGCTCATCGAGCTCATGCAGCAGCGGAGTGGAGGCGATGCTCAAAAGCGAGCCGTCGTGCATTGCACGAGTTGGATATGACCACACTGGACTTACGCGCTGCGCAGCATCGTCGCGAGTTGGCAGAAAGTCACCGTAAAAAGGCACATCATGGACAGCTTGGTATTGATGCCGAGATAGAACAATGAGCGCTGAGTAACTAGCACTCATCTGTGGCCAATATCGTTATTCGAGTGTTGTCTGGATTGTAGGCTTGCGTTACTGTGACTGCCCAATTTTATTGCAGACTATGTGCGTGCGAGATGGCGTTGTGCACAGAAAAACCCAATTCTCTGCGTTTGAGGGATGGTTTGGTTAAAACATGCGTAACGAACTCCTAACTTACCTGCATCGCCTCGAACAATTCCGTGGAAGACATCTGGAGCTGTGCATCGCGGTGCTAAGACGTCCACACATCTAGGACTCGGGTCGGTAAACACTCACTGTGACACATGGATGGTCCTGCCCCCTTGCGCTGTCAAACGTGTGTTGTGCCTGCGGATTTTGCCTGTTAGCTAATTCCGAACATGGAACGGACCACACCGCGATGAAGGCATCAAGGGTTTGTTTTTCTGGTGTGGCATCCGTGATTGAATCGATTGTACCAGCACTAACTGCTAAGAGCTAGGCAGTTGGGATCATATCAATGAACCACAGCAAGGCCCCACCACCGCTATCTCCTATGACGTAATGGACCTGTTGCCCAACTGGGATCCCTGTACCAAAGTGGAGGGCTGAATACAAAGGTCTCCTTGGATCGTATTAACATGACTTTACCATGCAAATGACGTGTGATACAAAATACACTATGAATGGTATATTATATGGCGTGCATGGAGCGAGAGGGGACTCGAGCCAAGTGCGGGCATTGGCCTGTGTCTAGTGTCACCATCTGGCGATCAGTCGCCACCTAAGCTTACGGGTGGCCATCATGACGGAGCGCAGCCAGAACGCCGCTACTCACGGTCAGTGAGAAAATGATATAACAGGTTTCATCGCAACTCACCTTGGCGCGTCAGAGGAACTGGCGACGTAGGAATGATTGCGTATATGGAGATGCATCATCACCAGTGTCATGGCTGCCAGCGGTCATTACCACAGGGCCAACAGGAATCATGCAAGGCTGCAGGGTCATCCCACGACCGTTGAACACGAGATCTCCAAGAGTTAATGCCGGCATGCCGCTTTGTCCTATAATGATCATCATCAAGGTCGCTGTCGGGTTCACGTTTCCGTTTGGAGGGTCGGTGCGTATACGGAGGATGGGATAAATCTTCGTCCGTGTCGGGCAAATCGAATTGGAGAAAGGTGGGAGAATGGTAAGGGAGGGGGCGAGGAGCCAACAAAGGGACGTCACACACGACACGGATGGTATCCGGGACTGGTGAGGATGTAATATCGGTCGAAGTAGATGAACAAGTGTCAGAAGGGGACGGGGGAACTGCGGTGCCTATTATTAGCTATACTTCTCGGAACTAGGTCGATAAGAGACTCCTTACAATCTAACACGGGCAATTGTGGCACTGAACAGGGCAGGTTGGCCGCAAAGTTCCCTCTGTGGGTAAAGTATGCTGGGAGGCCCCAAGTGGGAAACGAGAAGGAATCGCAGGTGGCAAGGTCTATGGACGGGCAATGGTCGAGTAGATTATCAAGTGGCGAGAGATAGTTATGGCTAGGAACATCTGCAGGAGTGGGGCGGGCAAAGCTTCGCAAGACTCGGGAGTGGGAGGGAGTCGGTCGCATGCTGAGCAAGGTCCAGGGCTCGGTATTGTGTGGCAAGTGAGGGTCACCGAGAGACAAGGCGGCTAGCGGAAGAGAATCAAAGATGGATGTCAGCGCAGGATCCATGGTAGTTATAGGAGAGAAAGAGGGGCGTAGGGAAGAGTTACTAACTCACAATGGGTCTTTTATGATGTAGCACTGGAGTGAGACAGAACCGAGTCGGATAAATCCACACAGCGGGAACGCCATGGCTACGTAAGGTTTTGTATTGGAATTATCGATACCTGGAGGCCGCATGGATATTGTGTCCGCCATCCGGCAAAGCAGGGATACATGAGACCAAGGCGGCAACAAGCCAGGCAGCTCCACTTGGCCAGATTTCCAAGTAGAGGTGACAGTTATCAAGGGACCAGCTGAGACCGCAAGGGATCGCTCCAGCTGTGTTTGACGGGATCCAGGACTGATCCAGGCTGTCCTAGCTTGATACCTTTTTTTGACGTGTAAGCCGAGCAAAGGCATCACAGGGATGTATCATAATACACCAGGTATCACCAGCCTGTCACCACCGTATCACAGGGTACATGTCCGCGCCACATTCATATTGTTTCCTTTTTTCCATTCCCGATCACCTCCGCTTTTGACGACCAAGCTGACCTTGAGACAACAACTAGCCAGTTCCTTTGTTCGTGAACTACCTCCATTCTAACACAGCTCGCCATCACTCCTCGCAGCACACAAACCGGTGCCAATTCCACGTCCAGTGTTGCAACCCGTGGTGAGTTTTTGACACAACTTTGCCAGGAACCTTGATCTGACCCGTCCGACAATTCCTCACGCTCTCTTATCTATTTACTTCAGGTCCTTTCCAACGCTCATTTCAAAATGATCATCCACATGAAACACGTTCTTCCCCGATCTTGCAACGCGCGGGCTTATTCCCAAGCGATCCAAGCTTCACAGCACGCCTTGCCTACACCTGGCCAAGGCGTCATGGTGAACTCGGCCCTTGCACGACACTCTTACTTCGTGCGCCGTAATTCCCGTGGTTCCCTACCCGTTTACACGGATATACGCAATGGTGGAACAAGATACCATGTGCAAATAAGAAACGTCGAGGGCCGCGTTAACGTGAGCTGCATCCACATCCTCGTCTTTCCATCACTGACCCCTCCCCGGCTGTATCGACAGGCTCTCGCAGCCGAACTGAAGCAGTCTTTATTTAACGGCGATTCACCAGAAGCCAGTCGGCTTGTTGTCAAAGTCCAAGGTCAGAGGCACATTACCCTAACTGGCGGCCGCTTCAAAAGAGACGTTGCGACATGGCTCACCGAGAAAGGTTTCTGACCAACGGTGTCTTCGACGCCACCGACTTTGGTGTTCATTCCGTTGTCCACGTCCACGTATTTCCTGTTTGCCAATAGACATGATATGCAACACCCATACACAGATCCTTAGCAGGACTCTGAAATCGACAGGTACCAATGTGGATCAGACTCGTATCATTTTCAGGGACGACCGACCAACTCAGGCCCAGGGGTTTGCAGTTGGACAGTGACGCTGACAACCACATCATATATGTAACGTGTCCACTCGGATTCGTTTGATGTACTACGGTGTTTTCATAGCTCTTCATCCAGCACAATCGGATGATCAGATCTCAGAGCCAGTCCCCAGACCTGAGACTTGTGCCGACCACAACGCACCAAACACGATGAACCGTCGTTGTCGTGAGCGTCTTCATGTCCCCACTTGACGTACAATCGCCGATCTCCGGTCGTAGTCTACCAATTACCTATGATGAATGGATTGCTGTGTGAGGTTCTCTCGTCATTTTGACTGCAAAGGCTGTCCCTCGACTTGCTCGTTCGTGGGCAAGTTATATTCGCGCCCTCGTACTACTATTAGGTGAGGACGGCCGACAGCTACATGCGCAACTGGGACTCTGATGACGAAATGAATCCCAGGATCCTGAATTTGTATTTTCGTGACGCGAATCGATCCGTTCATCCCAGATCAGATATCCGAGTGCTCCAGTGACTCCTCTAGACCCGTTTGCCACAAACGGTACACTAAAATACCGTCGACAGTCGTTCAGCCCACCGATTTTCTTTATTTCTTCGTGAAACCCTGACAAAAAAAAGTGTTCAAACATGAGTACTCCTCTGACGTTGACCCCTAGTACTGCAGCTACCACGAACGAACCACCACTCAGTGTGGCCGGAGGTGTACCACCAGCACCAGCCCCCGCTCGCTCGACGCAGCGTGATGGAGGAAACACGACGTTGGGGACTTTTGGAGTATGTCTTATCATTCCACTCAACCGTCACCCATGCTCATGTCGTGCAGGTCAAGTCTGGCTTGGCACAGATGCTCAAAGTATATTTTCCAGAGCATTGTCACCGGATCGTATCTCACGTCTACGACTTGGTAGGGAGGCGTCATCATGGACGTCGTCAACGCTGAGCAAGTAATGCAAATTTTCCCCCATGGGTAGTCTGCTTCTTAACCTATTGTACACTCCATAGGCTCGCATTGCCGAGGAGGCAGGAGCTTGCGCTGTAATGGCTCTTGAACGTGTCCCTGCGGATATCAGGGCGGAGGGAGGAGTATCCCGAATGGTAAATTTCACCGGTTTTCAGTTTGTTGCCCACCCTCAAATGCCGTCCCAGAGCGACCCCGCTATGATCAAGTCCATTGTCGACGCCGTCACCATTCCTGTCATGGCGAAAGTTCGCATTGGACACTTTGTCGAGGCACAGGTACGAGGCAAACGAGCTTCTGAGAACTCATGTATTTACTCGTTTACAGATACTCCAAGCGATCGGCATCGACTACATTGACGAATCGGAGGTCCTCACTCCCGCCGACGAAGAACATCACATTAACAAGCACAGCTTTAAAGTACCTTTTGTTTGTGGAGCTCGCAACCTCGGCGAAGCCTTGCGGCGTATTTCGGAGGGTGCTGCATTCATTAGGACAAAGGGAGAGGCAGGCACTGGTAACGTCGTAGAGGCCGTTCGCCACCAGCGGAGCGTGATGAGCGAGATACGCAAGGCCAGCGTCATGAACGAAGAAGAACTTTACGCGTACGCCAAGGACATACAGGCTCCTTTCCATCTATTGAAGGAGACCGCCCGCTTGAAACGCCTTCCTGTGGTCGATTTTGCAGCTGGTGGCATTGCGACTCCCGGTGCGTGACGGTGTTTTCATGGTGTGTGGCTTTTTCTGAGGCCCTGTAACAGCGGATGCTGCGATGATGATGCAGCTTGGCTGTGACGGCGGTGAGTTGTTACCCCCCTAGCTCTATCCATGTTCACTAATGACGTACATTCAAGTGTTCGTTGGGTCTGGGATTTTCCACGTAAGTCTTCTCAGTATCGTTGCGTCACGGAATTCATCTAACTGGCGTCATCAAGTCGGGTGATCCCGCAAAAAGAGCTAGGGCCATAGTGCAAGCGGTACGTTCTCCGCACTGCACCCCTTACATCCGTGGCTCAACTTCTTGCAGGTTACGCATTTCAACAACCCGAAAGTTCTTGCCGAGGTAAGGGAGGTGGAGCGGAGGGATTGTGCAAAGACTGACATGTTTACTACAGGTGTCGGAGGATCTTGGAGCACCAATGGTCGGTCTTACCATGTGAGTTTCTCCATCAGCTACCTCCACCAACGAGTCTCACTATCCCTGGCAGCGATGCAAACATGAAAGGTGGACGTCTTGCGAACAGAGGTTGGTAGACATTGGGAGTTAGATGTACAACATTATTCTACATGTAAAACATCTTCTTGGACATTTTCTCATGTGGTCCTTTGAAGCCGGCCTGCCACTTGCGAATGTCGAACGTAGCTCCACCAGAAGCCACGGACGCAGAGCTGTCATCGTACTGGAGGTCGGGGCGGAAATGGAACTTGGCACGTCCACAAACAAGCTACATGAGGGTTAGTACAAAGGCGGGTCTTCGTGGTTACAGCACACGTACATCCGCATCTAGAATCCAAAAGTCACTGAGTCAAGTTCGAAGTACTTTTGCGCATCACTTACAGTACACAGGCGCAGGGATGGACACCGACCGCGTCGCCCTAGCGTAAGAATGACAAAGGGCGAAAGACAGTTCCTGCAAGCTGGAAGGAGAAGTTGATCAACAGATCAGATCGAAAGACTGGTGTTCAGACCCACTTATCGACGTTGTTGGAGAAATTTTCGTCCCTAATCACGACATAGTGTGATGGCCTGCTGGCTGGAGATCCACGGTTGTGAGCAGCTTTGCAAACAGCAGATAACCAACTCACTTCCAAGGAGTCCACCGTGTGATTGGAGGTAATAGTCTTTCGCGATCGGGTTTCCTATGCCTTGGTCTGCGACAAACCCTGCTGGACAGTTTCCAGATTTGTCGGCATCTTGGCTGTGGAATTGTTGATATACTGCTTCGACAAATGGCAGACAATAACTTACTCGGATTGTGGAAAGAACCGGACGTGGTGTCTGTAAAGAATAAGATTAGAAACCTCACGAAATATGTATGTACTGACCGTTTTCCAACAACGATGAAGGTCAAAGTCGGCTTAGGAAGGGTGACTGATCTCTCGCTCCAGATCGCATCGATAGCACCTTGAGAAAGAAATAAGCAGAATGATTTGGATGGTGAATGTAAAACCAACCTTTGATATCCTGGATCTCCTTCTCTGCAACCTTTGCATACTCGCCTTCAGAGAGTCCGTCACGGAAGAAGACAATACGTGCAGGAGGACGACCAAAGTCCTTTATAGCTTTCTAGAGGTGAAAGCATCACGAGATATGAAACACTGACATGATCACTGTACCCACCTTGACCATAGCATGCAAGTGCTCAATTGGCTCAAAGCGTGGTGGCTGAATTGAGGTAAATGCTTCGTAGCACATCGCCTGAGGATCATAGGACCAAACAAGTGATGCAACCGATGGTTGATCAGACACTCCAGGCGATGGATGTCCTACATCAGCCCCTGTTTACGATCAATCACCAATGTTACAACGGAGAAAATCAGAGTGTTACCCATGATTATGAAAGGCTGTTTTGCAAGCTCAGCAAGTATCCTAGACTGAGGTACAGCATTGACGCCGCCCAACTTGGCATTGATCCTTCGTGACTGTAAGAGAAATTCAATTATGATAACAAGAAAGCCTACTTCATGGCAACGTTGTTGCAATACTGGTCATTCGCCCGAGCAATCTTGTCTACACGCTAAATGTAAAGTCAATACTTCCGTAGCCGTATAACTGACTGTTCGGACTCACTACACATTGTGTTACAACCTAGAACCATGAATCATGTTATAAAAGAGCACATTTCTAGCATGTGTAAGACACTTACGCCTGTGCGTACGTCACCATGTTGTTTCACAGAAAAGCGTATATCTGCGGCCGAACTAGGCAATATGACGAGAATGAGGTCAGGCTGCTGTGACTCGTGGCCGGTGGCCTGCCGCGCAGCTTGTTTCAAGTCCTGCAGAAAAGAGGTGAGATATAGCGACAGTTGAAGGGAGACTAACTTACTTCGACTACATTCCCACCATTGCCATTCATATATACTTGTGGAGGGCAAATTGCTTTCGGAAGTTTAGTACAGTCCTACCCTCAGGAAAGCAAGAGTAACTTACACATCCCTGGAGACATCAGGCGTTAAAATTTAAATCACATAGATCTAATGATCGTAAATACCTAGCTTCTGGCAATTTTTTCCGAGCATCGTGATGAAGCGTTCATTCGCTGGTCGGTCTCTCGACGGATTGGGACTGTAGTCAACAACAGCCCATTTCGCGATGTTTCTTGGTTGGAAGAACTGCTGATTCACGACATTCCATGCCCCAAACTTGGGGATCTAAACTCAAAAAGAAAATGAGAGAAAGTGATATGGAATACCAGAAAAACTTGCAAGGGGTTGGGACCCCGGTTTATACTGCATGGGAGGGGTTGACAGAACTTTCCCATCGATGATGGTAGGTGAAGAAGCTATCTCCAACCCTGCATTTATCACAAACACGGAGCTGCTGTAGTCCAAGACCTCACAGAGATGTTAGATAGATATCATGTGAGTAATGGGCTGCTCACTGATCCGGCACCTCTGATGCCACGTTGGATGGCATCTAGTCGAGCCTTGGGTTTCTCACTCGTAAAGTCAACCATCTTCTTAGTGAGTTCTGGAGGTAGCTTCCGAGTGTAGCGCTGGTTTGGAACGACAATACACAACTCCACCGGAATAACTGTTCCACGCCCAACCTCGACACCAAACGCATCCGGGTACTTGAGAGAGATATTGTAGGTCTCCCTAAAGTATGCCTACTAACGGTGACAAGGGAATGCAGATACACATACTACAAGCGAACATACCTGGATTGTCGTTCTCTGCGTGACGCCGTCCTTCTCCCTTTCGAACTCTACAGATCCCGCTCGGGGGACCAGTGAAGCAATCTTCTTCTTTCCCTTACGATGTGTGAAGGTAACGAAGATCGACTTGAAAAAATGCTTGAGTTTCGACCAATCGGGAGAATTGTTGTCAATATTCAGCGCTCGGGGGTGGGATGTCCCCAAGAATCCGAGAATGACCTCGATCATTGGGCCATCCTGATAACTGAAACAATAACTTAGTAATATTCGCCCTCCGGGATGACCAACTTACATCACACCACAAGACGTATCAACGTTGACGAGAAGTGACTTCAACGCGGGACGGACACTTCTGCTCATATATCAGGATGAGTAAAGACATCCCATCCTCAAAACGAGCGAGCGCACTGGTAGAATCCCTTGAAAATTTCGAGGCCACCCCCAAGACTTTTACTGCCGGCCTCTCGGCAAAAGAAGGCCCTGACATTATTTGGGTATTTCCTATTTGAAGCTCGTGAACGGTCCGACGAATTACGTATGAGTTCACCCACAAGTTGGGCGCCTGTCGAAGAATGAGCTGCAGTAGATTCAGAGCGATAGTCGCTCTCGGTGTCATTTGTGTCGTGCTACCTTCAATAAGTCGACGGAGATCCCTAACAGATAGTTCAACATGGTGGTCAGCTGAACTTGACGGACAGAACTCACTCAAAATCGACGATTGACGCGTCCACCCTCTTGAGGGTCACTTTCACGATGCTTCGCGGGGTGGGAGCGCGGTCGGACATATTTACATCAAACTATGGACGACGCAGTTAGCGAAGTGCGTAATACCTATGAAGAGCTTACCGTTACGGAGTTGCCAAAGGCAAGGACATGCGAAGAGTAAGCGATGGCATCTGAATCATAGATCACTTTCGGAGTAAAAACAGCAGGCTGTGAGTGGTTTTGGAGCCTCTCAAATACTTCAATACGTCGAAGGGCGTTCTTGATCTCGGGCTCGATCGCTATGAAACGGCATCAGAACACGTCATTGCAGGAGGCTCAACCCCTAAGCACTTACAAACTACGGGAGCAGAGCGTGAATCAAGGCGACAAGCGCGATCAGGACGATTAAAAACGCATGGTCGACACCTGAAAAGCTCACCATCATACTGATAATACGTTTTCCTCGGGAGTCCTGTAATTTTGAAGGAGTTTGTTACCACCTGAAGGCGACGGGAGGAACGGGACATTGCAGACAATTGGAGTAAAACAAGAAATAGGGAGGATTGAGAGGTGGGTAAGGGTTAGAGGAGAGAGTGAACGTTGGTGAATCAAGCCGATCATCTGAATACTTATGCATATCGAGTCAAGGTCTATCCAGGATCGATAAGAAGTCTTAGTCAATAACGGGACCGTCGTGACCTCGCGTCTACCAGTGGCATGCCCCCTCTTGTTAAAGTTGAACTGGGCTCACTCTCAAAGAGTACTAGCCAATCTGATTTCTCCACGTATTTCACGTAAGTACTGCAAAGACTAGTATTAAGAAGCACAAGCAACAGAGGAGAGACCAGCTTCAAACGGAATTCAACGCATGTCCGACTGTAGCAGTAGGTTGGAGAGAAGGTAGTATGTATGTAAAAGAATGGATATCGCTCCTAAAGTACCGCGTGATGTTCGATATCCTGCAAGGACGTTGATATTACCGGGCGCAAGAAGCCGCCACCACTACAGCACAGGTAATCGCATTCAGCAACAACTGCCCGACTGCTGCTGCTGTACAGATTGACCAGGAGTAATCGTTGAAGACTTTGCGCCGCCCGCAGGTGTTGACGCGGATCCCATTCTGAAAGAGTGTCAAGATTCTTCTTTGAGGACGTTGTGGCCCACTACTCTTACCTGTCCTTGATTTGCTTGGCCATGGTCAAGAATGCTTGTTCAACGTTCGTCGCGTTCTTGGCTGAAGTCTCCAAGAAAGGAATAGTCAATTGATCGGCAAATTCCTGATGAAACGTTCAGATAAGGTGAGCATATATGGCCGAATCATAAATATTACCTTCGCCACGCTGTATTCGACCACCTTCTTGCTTGTGAGGTCGGACTTATTCCCTACCAGCAGCTTGTTGACGCCTTCCGATGCATAGCGATCAATTTCCTGAAGCCATTGCTTGACATTCGTGAAAGTGTCTGTGTCGTGCCATTAGCGACTACGGACAACCGAAAACGTGGCAAAGCCTCACCGTTGTCTGTGACGTCGTAAACCACGATAATACCGTGAGCACCTCTGTAGTAGGATGAGGTGATTGTGCGGAAGCGCTCTTGACCTATTATCCAGAGGTTGTCAGAAAGGGTGTGCACCAGGGTCAGAGAAGCACGCACCGGCAGTGTCCCACTGAAACACGCGTCGGATCAAGTCAGTCATTAGTGGATGGTGTGATGTTGCGCGAGGGGAACGGCTCGTCATAGACGTCGGGGTGTATCAAGACAGTGTCCAGCTGGACCCCGAAGCTTGTAGGCAAGCCCTTCCGCCACCGAGAGATAAAGAAACCAAGGAGCGAACCACTCACAATCTGGAGTTTCACGGTCTTTCCCTCTAGCTCGATTGTACGAATCTTGAAGTCCACACCAATAGTGCTGATGTAGCTTTCCGTGTATGTATCGTCTGCAAACCGCAGAAGGAGACAAGACTACGGGTGAATTTGAGCAAATCGACATGGGTGGCCACAGTACAGCACGAACCTTTCCGACACCAGAGTCACCGATGAGGAGAAGCTTGAAAAGGTAGTCGTACTCGCTGGTGTGCATGGTGAGCGTTGAGGATGAATCGCGCTTTAGAAGTTGACGACGTTGGTTGAGCAGAGAAGGGAACTGTAAGAGGGCAGCGATGCTGTGTGACGCGTGGCCAGGGCGTGACTTTGCCGACAAAAACACTGTACCGCCACACCTTTGCCACCTCAGTGACCTCACTCGAAGTGGTCTCCACTGATTTTCTGCTACTAACACTATTTCGAGCCTAACATTGCTACATACCAACAATATATGCTGGAGACAGACCGCGTCAAGAAATTCCACTGAATCACATATCCTCGGACCACCATATCATGAATACCCGAGTCCTATCCGATTTGTGAGTCTGGACTAGCCATAGCGCTGAGCTGATCGCCGGCGACCTTGTTTGTTGTCAAGATTGATGTTATTCAATTTCCCAATTTTGAAAAGTAAGTACATCTATTCGTGGAAAGTAGTGAGTCGAATAGCCATGTATTCGAGGCGAAAGGGTCCAGGGTGTTGCCTAGGATTTTCAATGCCGTGGAGTCACTGCCTAAGACAGCACACACGGGCATTGCGACCTCGCTTTCCGCTAGCAAACGCTCTACATTGTCGCTCGCATTCTGTTCAACGGGAACTGGAGGCGTGGGTGCTGAGGAAACTTGTCGCGTTTAATTTTCTCATCATCAACCGCGTCACGCCAGTTTTGGCGTAGATGGGTGATGCCAAAGGCAAGCTCTTCGCAGGAGAAGAGCAGTACGAAAGGCGTTTGGATATAAACGGCATCGTTGATGGAGGTGTTCACCAAATTTCCCCCGTAGCTGAGTGATGATATCGGTAGGCCTCCTGCGCCTATGTTTACGTCGCGCTGTCACGGAGCAGGGGCACGACGCCTTCGATACCTCGATCTAGAACTTGACCTACTCGAAAGAGCACTGAGGGTATGGATTGTGAAACCTTGATGATTGACAGAGGCATCGGAAGGTGAGGAAACAGGCCGTGAAAAATGGTCTAGTGAGTATACAGCCAATGTCAGCCATGGAGGATTAATACAGGGATCACTTGGAGATCACACCCGTCGTGACATGGTGCCTGTGGAAATCAAATGGAAACACAAGCCGACAACATGATTTGAAGCAATGGGTGGAACGCCCCCGGTGAAGAGTTTCAACTGGATACCTCAACTTGCTTTGTAGACCAGTTGTATAGCAGCCGAACCACCAATACATAGACCTTTAAAATATTTGCGACAGTGATACGGTCTGACGAAGGAGCTGCAAACTAGTACTGGCCTGAGTGGGAGTACCCCGGGCCTTGATGAGAAACTTAAACGCACTCCATCACGGATTACCGGTTACCGTCGTACAAAGTACACCATACGTTCGATCGTTTCCCTCCTGAGTATTGGAGCTTGAAGTCGAAGGACTGAAGCATGAGGACTTTCAAGGAGTACTGTAGATAGATGTCCTGCCAGGCCGCCGTGCTTGAAATTGATTCAAGGTCATTGACACGTGACCTACATCAAACATTACGAACAGAAACGCGTTCCAAGTGTACCGCTCATCACAGCCTTCTACGCCTTTTTGCTTGCACTCTCTTTGCGCCTTCTCTCACCAAGCCCAGCCTAGGTCACTCAGGGAGGCCTCGAGCACGTTATACGACCATGGATACGTTGTACCAATCTGGTGTTCGCCGACCGGATGTGAAGAAGAAACTTGTGGTAGTGGGCGATGGTGCGCGGGATACTTTGTTCGTCCTTCGCATTACCATTCAATAATATAACACTAAGGCGGGTGCGGAAAGACGTGTCTCCTTATCGTCTATGCAGAAAACAGGTTTCCGGAGGTGCGTATACCTCCACGCCCCTCCTTCTCCGCCTCCAAGCTCAGATAGCAATCACACAGGCGTATATAC